>VCII01000656.1:0-29818 GCA_006030095.1 Triplophysa siluroides
ATACTTTTGCGGTATTGGGATACTTGAAAGCTTTGTGAAACGAAATTCCTCTATGTGCCCGTATTAGTTTTACAACTTAGATTTTCTTAGCTTTGTCTTAGTTTTAAATGTCATTTACAATGACACTTAAAACGTAAAAGCTCACTACAAATGTATTTTGTATAGGCTGGTTAATTAAAAAAAGTATTTTACCTCAGGATAACTGACGGACCGGAGGTTCCTTTCAGAAGGCAGTCGCTCTGTGCCTATAAGGCTAAGACCTATAGCTGCCCGCATTAAGGGTTCGCACGCAAGCAAAATAACTTTTGACAGTTTTTTTTTCGTTGACTTATTTTCGTTTTTCTAAGAAAATAATGTGCATTTATATAATGACATGTCTCAATAAATTATGAATATAAAAAATATTATTTTAAATATAAGTGTGTAATATGGTAATTGGAATCTGAAAGAGAGTTGGCAAACACTAGATTTTTTGCGATTGAATGCCAATAACAGACTATTGTGCAGACTATTATTTATGCAGTGATTAGCTAGTACAAACTGCCCTTAAATGCTTAATGTGTCCATCTAAACGAGAATTTTGTATAACTACACTCAAAAAATGACTCATTTGTTTAACATGATTCAATCATGGACATTGGTTCCACATGAATGAATCAAGTAAACTCAAAATGAAATGAACATGTAGAGAGAACATGAGTGAAACATGTAAACTCAACATGAACTTAACATAGAGAGAACATGAATGAAACATGTAACTCAACATGAAATTGAACATGACTGAATCAAGTAAACCCAACAAGACACTCTTCTGCACAACTCCTAAAACAGACGTCACAAAAACTCTTTAAAATGCCAACACAAAGAATACTAAACTCTTATACCCTGATAGCAAGCAAACATTAAATCAATGTTAAAAATGATTAATGGCTTCAATCAAAATAACTTTTGCACCCACAATTCATGTTGAAAAATGAAATTTCATCAAACCATTATTGTGATCAGTGTTTGCTTTAGTTGGGACCTTGATGCTTGACATTATTAAATCAGCTCCTCCATTTCTCTTTCAATGCTTGTGAATGTGTTTAATGAAGCATATGAAAGCATAAAGAAAGAAACTGTCACAACAGGACAGTTACAGTTGTTTGCCTTTTATTGCTGTGTTATAAAATAAGAAGCAGTATTACATTTGTAGTAAGTGCTTTGTGGTTAATGATTGATCATGTTCTGGTCACAAAAATGCAACATTTCTGGGGCAAAATAAACAAAGTTTATCGACACGTTTAAACATCAACACTTATCATACAAACCTCAACAATGGGACAATCATCAAACTAATTCAGATAAACAGATCAACTGCAATGCATGCTGGGAGTCATGCCTGAGTTTTGTTCTATAATGTTACCCAGCATGCATTGCAGCATGAAGCTTTCTTTTGTTGATTGTCACCATTGTTGAGATTCATACACTGGTTCTTCATGTCTAACTGATTCAGAAATGCAACAGTTTTGTGAAAATCATTTATTCCATTAATTGCCCATAACACTGCTTTAATCTCTTCAAAATACTTCATAACTCTGCATTCACATATTAATAACACAACACATTCAAGATTACTTTAAAGAACTGCATAGTGATTGAATAACTATCACTTTCTGACCTCACAGGATCATAATTCTCTTTGCCACAATAGATGTGTTTTAACACACATGGACAGCTAAAGAAAACTTAACATTAAATCTCAAGAGTCAAGAGCCCAACTAAAGCAAACAACAATCACATTAATGGTGATTTGTTCTCTCTACATGTTAATTTCATGTTGGGTTTACTTGATTCATTCATGTTCTCTCGACATGTTAAGTTCATGTTGAGTTTACATGTTTCCCTCATGTTCTCTCTACATGTTAAGTTCATGTTGAGTTTACATGTTTCAATCATGTTCTCTCTACATGTTAATTTCACGTTGAGTTTACTTGATTCATTCATGTGGGAACCAATGTCCATGATTGAATCATGTTAAACCAATGAGTAATTTTTTTGAGTGTACCTCTAGAATGCATATTTATTAAAAATCATCTATTTGTTTGCTACAAGTTAAAAGCAGTTCTTGTACCCTAAAAAGAGCTATAATAACTGTTTATTAAGGTTGTTATTTATTTTAATACTTAATAACAACGTTAATCATAAGCTTAGTCCTTTGTATTTAAATTATGTGGTAGAGGGGTTGTTTTTTTTGGAAGAAAAGTGGATGCCAGTCCCCGTTTGTTCGGTCTATAATTCAACAAACCAAGGATATGACATCTCATGTGTCACCATAAGCAGATGGATGAAAAAGTGTTTTAAAGGTGCAGTTGAGAGGTAAGCATGATCTGTTTGATGTGTGGAAAGATTGTTTTTTATCATAGTCATTGGTGGGTTTGTAAGTAAATAGTTACATCTTTCAAAATTGTATCCATGTTTCCCCAGACCTATAGCGTTTTATAACAAGTGGACAAGTCTTAAGGAAATTTGTATAGATTAAAATTTAACAACGATGACAACTTTAATATTTGCCACACATGTAAGCCAAGTGACAGGTGCAGCCATACAGAATACATTTTAGTGTAATTGTAGTAGTATTGATTTGTCCATTAAAACTAAAGGTATTACCTGAACATAAACATGTCTTACAATATATTATATATATATATATATATATATATATAGTGGCTATGGAAAGTATCCAGACCCCCTCAAGTTTTTCACTGTTTGTTATATTGCAGCCATTTGCTAAAATCATTTAAGTTCATTTTTTTCCTCATTAATGTACACAGCACTCAATATTGACAGAAAAACACAGAATTGTTGACATTTTTGCAGATTTATTAAAAAAGAAAAACTGAAATATCACATGGTCCTAAGTATTCAGACCCTTTGCTCAGTATTAGTAGAAGCACCCTTTTGATTTAATACAGCCATGAGTCTTTTTGGGAAAGATGCAACAAGTTTTTAACCCCTGGATTTGGGGATCCTCTGCCATCCCTCCTTGCAGATCCTCTCCAGTTCTGTCAGGTGGATGGTAAACGTTGGTGGACAGCCATTTTTAGGTCTCTCCAGAGATGCTCAATTGGGTTTAAGTCAGGGCTCTGGCTGGGCCATTCAAGAACAGTCACGGAGTTGTTGTGAAGCCACTCCTTCGTTATTTCAGCTGTGTGCTTAGAGTCATTGTCTTTTTGGAAGGTAAACCTTCGACCCAGTCTGAGGTCATGAGCACTCTGGAGAAGGTTTTCGTCCAGGATATCCCTGCACTTGGCCGCATTCATCTTTCCCTCGATTGCAACCAGTCGTCCTGTCCCTGCAGCTGAAAAAACACCCCACAGCATGATGCTGCCACAACCATGCTTCACTGTTGGGACTGTATTTGACAGGTGATGAGCAGTGCCTGCTTTTTCTCCACACATACGGCTTAGAATTAAGGCCAAAAAGTTCTATCTTGGTCTCATCAGACCAGAGAATCTTATTTGTCACCATCTTGGAGTCCTTCAGGTGTTTTTTAGCAAACTCCATGCGGGATTTCATGTGTCTTGCACTGAGAAGAGGGTTCCGTCTATGGGATTCCTTTTGTGCCAATAAAAATGAAAGCAAACTTAAAAAAAACGAACGAAAAAATACAATGAGAAAGAAAAAAAACACTTTGATAATGAAAACAATAAACTCAATTGCACAAAAATGTGAAAATATTTTTGAATAAACTGCAATTTTCTTAACAAATTTCTAAGTTTCGTTTTTGCAAATAATAGTTTTGAATTCGCTGCTAGATTTTCATTTGCGCTTTCCGAGTTTTCGTTTACGCTTCTCAAGTTTTCGTTCGCCTTTCTGGCACAAATCTCACGTGTGGGCGGGATTTATGGCCACTTTACTCTCATTGGTTAGTAAGATTTTGATTGACAGGAAGTTGATACTGAAGACAGTGCAGTGCAACGAATTTTAGAGAACGATCTGCATGCTGTTATCATTATTGTTTGTACTTAAAACTACTTTGTTATTTAGTTAGTATATTAGTAATTGGTATTTGAAGTTGGTAAGTCATGCGCGGTGTGGATCCAAGCTTCTTTCTCATCATCGTCCTCCTCACCCTCAAGTAAATTAATGTAATTCAGATAATAAAGAAAATCACTAAAAGTTTATTCCTGTACAGTAGCAATTCTGTCTTTACTTAGCTCGTTCATTGTGTGCTTTATATTTTTTGTCATGTATTATTTTATGAACTACTAAGATTATTTTCTTAAAAAGGAACGAACAACTTGCATTATATAACATCCAATAAAGACACGTTACAGATTATTGGGTTGTGCTTAATGAAAACATTGCTGCATAGTCACTGTACAGAGATTACAACTTTTAGCGATTTTATTATGTCGGTTACATAAATGAACCTGAGTGTGACTTGTGTCCAGCTGAGGAGGATGACGATGTCGCTCTGGCATACAATCTCCCTTTAAATAACTAAGTCCGCTTATAAATCGATTGCTGTATCTTTCTTTTTAAACTCATGGTGAATGTACAGTATTATACCCCTTTCTTTACTTTCACTGAAAGGACACCTCATAAAACAGTGCCAATATATTCAAATGGCATTTATGTTTTTAAAACGCTACAACAAAACAATTTCATAAGGTGACAAATTAGAGGCCTTTAGAATGTTTTATTAATTTAGTCTGCCACTTGCAAACAACCCGGAAAGCGCAAATGAAAAATCTAGCATCGATTCAAAACTATTATTTGCAAAAACGAAACTTAGAAAATTGTTAAGAAAATTGCAGTTTATTCGAAAATATTTTCACATTTTTGTGCAAATGAGTTTATTGTTTTCATTATCAAAGTGTTTTTTTCTTTCTCATTGTATTTTTTCTTTCGTTATTTTAAAGTTTGCTTTCATTTTTATTGGCACAAAAGGAATCCCATATCCGTCGGGCCACTCTGCCATAAAGCTCCGACTGGTGGAGGGCTGCAGTGATGGTTGACTTTCTACAACTTTCTCCCATCTCCCGAATGCATCTCTGGAGCTCAGCCACAGTGATCTTTGGGTTCTTCTTTGACTCTCTCACCAAGGCTCTTCTCCCCCGATAGCTCAGTTTGGCTGGACGGCCAGCTCTAGGAAGGGTTCTGGTCGTCCCAAACGTCTTCCATTTAAGGATTATGGAGGCCACTGTGCTCTTAAAAACCTTAAGTGCAGCAGATTTTTTGTAACGTTGGCCAGATCTGTGCCTTGCCACAATTCTGTCTCTGAGCTCTTTAGGCAGTTCCTTTGACCTCATGATTCTCATTTGCTCTATCATGCACTGTGCACTGTAAGGTCTTATATAGACAGGGGTGTGGCTTTCCTAATCAAGTCCATTCAGTATAATCAAACACAGCTGGACTCAAATGAAGGTGTAGAACCATCTCAAGGATGATCAGAAGAAATGGACAGCACCTGAGTTAAATATATGAGTGTCACAGCAAGGGTTGCCAACGTTCACGCAATACTTAGGACCATGTGATATTTCAGTTTTTCTTTTTTATTAAATCCACGAAAATGTCAACGATTCTGTGTTTTTCTGTCTTAATGGGGTGCTGTGTGTACATTAATGAGTAAAACAAATGAACTTAAATGATTTTAGCAAATGGCTGCAATATAACAAAGAGTGAAAAATGTAAGGGGGTCTGAATACTTTCCGTACCCACTGTATATATATATATATATGAGTTTTTAAATGTCTTACCTGTTCCCCATTTTTTTTTCTAGTCAAATGACTCATCCAACTCAATCCAATGGCCTCCTAAGAAAGAAGACGTGTTCGGTCTTGTAATTTGCATTATGTGGCTTCCACAGATTGAGTCTACAAAGAATTTGTAATCTCCATCAACTGAATAGCCACTTGAATAAGCATCCGCTGTCGTGACTTTGTGAGCTCTGGAAGAAAATTCTCAAACAGGTGTGTGTTGCCTGCAAGGTCTGGTGGTAAATGCACAATAGGGTGGATTTTGTACATCATGAAGTATGTGGTATTTGCTTAGCAGACATTCACACTTTATATCTCCTCAGTCTAGACCGGTTGGTCAGTATTCACTTCAGCATGGTCCTAGCAGTGTACAAAGAGTGAACTAGCACAGGTTAGTAGGTTTTCTCCTGTCAGTGTCAACTCAAATTAATTTTAAACCTTTAGAAAAGTATTATTGATTATTGAGCTTTGTCCTTGTATTCTCTTTTTAAACATGGCCTGGTGCATGTAGGCAATTGGGAATTGCACTATACATTGGAAACCTTCATGATACATTAAACGAGTTAACCACTGTAGAAAGGTTCAAAGAGGGTGGAAGAAGGAGGCGGGAACCGGCAAACATTTAATCAAATAATAACAAAGTAAAAGACAGCCGGCCGCCCCTCACAGACGACTGCCGACGAAATAACATAAATACAAATACAAACGTAAAACATGTTCGGGCCCAGTCCTCTCTCCTCCATGGTCCGGTCGCTCGTTCTCTTTATGCTCCCGATCTGGCGCTCATTAACAATTACTCACTGGTCTCGAACCGCGGTTCCGCCCCGCCTACTCCACTACAGCCACAACTACATAGTTCTTTCATACAATAGTTCAGAACATTCATCTTTCTCTGCTGTCTCTCCAGTAATTTATTCATGGCAAGATGTGGAATCACACTCTTCTTAAAGCCACAAAGTTTTGCCTGGCTGTCAGTGAAGCCAAGAAAAGCATTTGTTGTTCCCGAGTTTTGTAATTACATTTTAACAATCCTGCCTGTAGCAAACAGTATTGCAATCAAACACTTGTTTATAAACAATACATATACTGTTATTGTCGGAGCCAGCCAGTCAATTCTGCAGTACAACTTCTGCCAGTATCACCCAAAACCTTTACAGCACTATCCCCAGGAAAAGTGTATACCACTCAGCATTAATGCAGTGGTTGATTGCAGCATGTATTTGTGGGACCTCGTAATAATAAAGGAAATCAAATTGACTGCTTAAAATATGGTTGCTGTTTCCATCCTCTTTCCCCTCTATTAAAATTGCACTGAGAACTAACAGTTGCAAAGAAAATCCTTGTTTTTTTAGTAAACACATTACACATGTTTCAATTTGCATATATTTTTATTTGAAATGTAGATGAGTTCTAGAACAAAACTTATGTGACATTTAATCATGGTGACAGTGTAACATGCAGTGACAGTGTCCCCCTGTATCATAATGCTATATATTATGATATAATTCATAGAGTCATTCCTATAACCAATATATATATACAGTATATATATATATATGATCAGGAATAACGCTTGTTGTTGCTGCTATTAATCTATTTTTATTTTTGCAGGTGCTTTCCTGTAGCTCAGAGACGAGTAAGAGGTAGGGACAGGACTATGCAATGCACTTCTTGAACGCTTTGAATGTGTAGTATTCGCCTGTCAAACTACATCTGATGGATCACAGCTCCTCGTTTTTATGAAGGGCGATTTAGCGTGACTTTTTTGTTATTTGCGCTGCCTAGGTCATTCCTTGTGCAGCATGAAGTCAGGAAGTCTCAATCTTATGGAAAAAAAAGATGGTAGCACGTCAGACTCCACCCCACGAAACAACGTCACAATTGGCTTGTGTGAATCATTGCATTGTTGTGCTGGTTTTCTTTTGCTCTTCGTAATTGCAATGTTCTGGGGAGCCTTCACCAGAGATCACCCTCTTTAAACATGATGGTGTGACGAGGTGAGTCCTCTGGTTTAAGTGTCAGTGGGAATAGCTCGAGTTTCTCTTCATCTACGCATAAATCTTTCGCCTTTTACTAAAGATTTCCGTGGAGGGAAACCATTGCGAGTTTGTCGTATTTTTGGGTGCTCTGCTTACATCAGAGCAGCATACGTTTGTTAGAAATGCAGAGAGCGGTAGCTTGTCGTAGGCATGCGAAACCAAAGCTTAACCAAACTTGCCCACAACTTACGCTTTGACAATGAAAATTACGAAAACAAACAAGCAAAACGTTTTGTGAGTGGAATATGAAAACATAGCGGAAGTCAAGCAACTGTTTCGAATAAGGAAGGGCCGTTTTAAGCTCGAGCTGTTCGAAACGGCTGTTAATTGTCCGTTAAGACAGAACTGAAATCAAAGCAAACCTCCCCGTCGGGGAATCGAACCCCGGTCTTACGCGTGACAGGCGGAGAAACTGTCCACTATACTAACGAGGAATACACGTTGGCAGGGCAGGGCAGGGCAGTGCGGACGCGGCGCTGCAAACGCCAAAGAGGCTCACGTTGGGCTATTGCTTTGCAGAGACGAGTAAGAGGCAGGGACAGGACTGTAACAAACTGCTGATCACTTCAGTGGTGTGGTCTTACAGCACTGGGTTCAGTAGATTTGGAAATCCAGAGAGCCAGCAACAATTTGTCTGCGTTGGTGGTATAGTGGTGAGCATAGCTGCCTTCCAAGCAGTTGACCCGGGTTCGATTCCCGGCCAACGCATTCTGTTTAGGGAGATGGCGAGAGAGCTATGCAATGCACTTCTTGAACGCTTTGAATGTGTAGTATTCGCCTGTCAAACTACATCTGATGGATCACAGCTCCTCGTTTTTTATGAAGGGCGACTTAGCGTGACTTTTTTGTTATTTGCGCTGCCTAGTCATTCCTTGTGCAGCATGAAGTCAGGAAGTCTCAATCTTATGGGAAAAAATGGTAGCACGTCAGACTCCACCCCACGAAACAACGTCACAATTGGCTTGTGTGAATCATTGCATTGTTGTGCTGGTTTTCTTTTGCTCTTCGTAATTGCAATGTTCTGGGGAGCCTTCACCAGAGATCACCTCTTTAAACATGATGGTGTGACGAGGTGAGGCCTCTGGTTTAAGTGTCGGTGGGAATAGCTCGAGTTTCTCTTCATCTACGCATAAATCTTTCGCCTTTTACTAAAGATTTCCGTGGAGGGAACCCATTGCGAGTTTGTCGTATTTTTGGGTGCTCTGCTTACATCAGAGCAGCATACGTTTGTTAGAAATGCAGAGAGCGGTAGCTTGTCGTAGGCATGCGAAACCAAAGCTTAACCAAACGTGCCCACAACTTACGCTTTGACAATGAAAATTACGAAACAAACAAGCAAAACGTTTTGTGAGTGGAATATGAAAACATAGCGGAAGTCAAGCAACTGTTTCGAATAAGGAAGGGCCGTTTTAAGCTCGAGCTGTTCGAAACGGCTGTTAATTGTCCGTTAAGACAGAACTGAAATCAAAGCAAACCTCCCCGTCGGGGAATCGAACCCCTGTCTTCCGCGTGACAGGCGGAGATACTGTCCACTATACTAACGAGGAATACACGTTGGCAGGGCAGGGCAGGGCAGGGCAGTGGCAGGGCAGGGCAGGGCGGACGCGGCGCTGCAAACGCCAAAGAGGCTCACGTTGGGCTATTGCTTTGCAGAGACGAGTAAGAGGCAGGGACAGGACTGTAACAAACTGCTGATCACTTCAGTGGTGTGGTCTTACAGCACTGGGTTCAGTAGATTTGGAAATCCAGCGAGCCAGCATCAATTTGTCTGCGTTGGTGGTATAGTGGTGAGCATAGCTGCCTTCCAAGCAGTTGACCCGGGTTCGATTCCCGGCCAACGCATTCTGTTTAGGGAGATGGCGAGACAGCTATGCAATGCACTTCTTGAACGCTTTGAATGTGTAGTATTCGCATGTCATACTACATCTGATGGATCACAGCTCCTCGTTTTTATGAAGGGCGACTTAGCGTGACTTTTTTGTTATTTGCGCTGCCTAGGTCATTCCTTGTGCAGCATGAAGTCAGGAAGTCTCAATCTTATGGTAAAAATATGGTAGCAAGTCAGACACCAACCCAAGAAACAACGTCACAGTTGGCTTGTGTGAATCATTGCATTGTTGTGCTGGTTTTCTTTTGCTCTTCGTAATTGCAATGTTCTGGGGAGCCTTCACCAGAGATCACCCTCTTTAAACATGATGGTGTGACGAGGTGAGGCCTCTGGTTTAAGTGTCGGTGGGAATAGCTCGAGTTTCTCTTCATCTACGCATAAATCTTTCGCCTTTTACTAAAGATTTCCGTGGAGGGAAACCATTGCGAGTTTGTCGTTTTTTGGGTGCTCTGCTTACATCAGAGCAGCATACGTTTGTTAGAAATGCAGAGAGCGGTAGCTTGTCGTAGGCATGCGAAACCAAAGCTTAACCAAACGTGCCCACAACTTACGCTTTGACAATGAAAATTACGAAAACAAACAAGCAAAACGTTTTGTGAGTGGAATATGAAAACATAGCGGAAGTCAAGCAACTGTTTCGAATAAGGAAGGGGCCGTTTTAAAGCTCGAGCTGTTCGAAACGGCTGTTAATTGTCCGTTAAGACAGAACTGAAATCAAAGCAAACCTCCCCGTCGGGGAATCGAACCCCGGTCTTCCGCGTGACAGGCGGAGATACTGTCCACTATACTAACGAGGAATGCACGTTGGCAGGGCAGTGCGGACGCGGGGCTGCAAACGCCAAAGAGGCTCACGTTGGGCTATTGCTTTGCAGAGACGAGTAAGAGGCAGGGACAGGACTGTAACAAACTGCTGATCACTTCAGTGGTGTGGTCTTACAGCACTGGGTTCAGTAGATTTGGAAATCCAGCGAGCCAGCAACAATTTGTCTGCGTTGGTGGTATAGTGGTGAGCATAGCTGCCTTCCAAGCAGTTGACCGGGGTTCGATTCCCGGCCAACGCATTCTGTTTAGGGAGATGGCGAGAGAGCTATGCAATGCACTTCTTGAACGCTTTGAATGTGTAGTATTCGCCTGTCAAACTACATCTGATGGATCACAGCTCCTCGTTTTTATCAAGGGCGACTTAGCGTGACTTTTTTGTTATTTGCGCTGCCTAAGTCATTCCTTGTGCAGCATGAAGTCAGGAAGTCTCAATCTTATGGGAAAAAAACATGGTAGCACGTCAGACTCCACCCACGAAACAACGTCACAATTGGCTTGTGTGAATCATTGCATTGTTGTGCTGGTTTTCTTTTTGCTCTTCGTAATTGCAACGTTCTGGGGAGCCTTCACCAGAGATCACCCTCTTTAAACATGATGGTGTGACGAGGTGAGGCCTCTGGTTTAAGTGTCGGTGGGAATAGCTCGAGTTTCTCTTCATCTACGCATAAATCTTTCGCCTTTTACTAAAGATTTCCGTGGAGGGAAACCATTGCGAGTTTGTCGTTTTTTGGGTGCTCTGCTTACATCAGAGCAGCATACGTTTGTTAGAAATGCAGAGAGCGGTAGCTTGTCGTAGGCATGCGAAACCAAAGCTTAACCAAACGTGCCCACAACTTACGCTTTGACAATGAAAATTACGAAAACAAACAAGCAAAACGTTTTTGTGAGTGGAATATGAAAACATAGCGGAAGTCAAGCAACTGTTTCGAATAAGGAAGGGCCGTTTTAAGCTCGAGCTGTTCGAAACGGCTGTTAATTGTCCGTTAAGACAGAACTGAAATCAAAGCAAACCTCCCCGTCGGGGAATCGAACCCCGGTCTTCCGCGTGACAGGCGGAGATACTGTCCACTATATTAACGAGGAATACACGTTGGCAGGGCAGTGCGGACGCGGGGCTGCAAACGCCAAAGAGGCTCACGTTGGGCTATTGCTTTGCAGAGACGAGTAAGAGGCAGGGACAGGACTGTAACAAACTGCTGATCACTTCAGTGGTGTGGTCTTACAGCACTGGGTTCAGTAGATTTGGAAATCCAGCGAGCCAGCAACAATTTGTCTGCGTTGGTGGTATAGTGGTGAGCATAGCTGCCTTCCAAGCAGTTGACCCGGGTTCGATTCCCGGCCAACGCATTCTGTTTAGGGAGATGGCGAGAGAGCTATGCAATGCACTTCTTGAACGCTTTGAATGTGTAGTATTCGCCTGTCAAACTACATCTGATGGATCACAGCTCCTCGTTTTTATGAAGGGCGACTTAGCGTGACTTTTTTTATTTGCGCTGCCTAAGTCATTCCTTGTGCAGCATGAAGTCAGGAAGTCTCAATCTTATGGAAAAAAAAGATGGTAGAACGTCAGACACCCCCCACGAAACAACGTCACAATTGGCTTGTGTGAATCATTGCATTGTTGTGCTGGTTTTCTTTGCTCTTCGTAATTGCAATGTTCTGGGGAGCCTTCACCAGAGATCACCCTCTTTAAACATGATGGTGTGACGAGGTGAGGCCTCTGGTTTAAGTGTCGGTGGGAATAGCTCGAGTTTCTCTTCATCTACGCATAAATCTTTCGCCTTTTACTAAAGATTTCCGTGGAGGGAAACCATTGCGAGTTTGTCGTATTTTTGGGTGCTCTGCTTACATCAGAGCAGCATACGTTTGTTAGAAATGCAGAGAGCGGTAGCTTGTCGTAGGCATGCGAAACCAAAGCTTAACCAAACGTGCCCACAACTTACGCTTTGACAATGAAAATTACGAAAACAAACAAGCAAAACATTTTGTGAGTGGAATATGAAACATAGCGGAAGTCAAGCAACTGTTTTCGAATAAGGAAGGGCCGTTTTAAGCTCGAGCTGTTCGAAACGGCTGTTAATTGTCCGTTAAGACAGAACTGAAATCAAAGCAATCCTCCCCGTCGGGGAATCGAACCCCGGTCTACGCTTTGACAATGAAAATTACGAAAACAAACAAGCAAAACGTTTTGTGAGTGGAATATGAAACATAGCGGAAGTCAAGCAACTGTTTTCGAATAAGGAAGGGCGTTTTAAGATCGAGCTGTTCGAAACGGCTGTTAATTGTCCGTTAAGACAGAAACTGAAATCAAAGCAAACCTCCCCGTCGGGGAATCGAACCCCGGTCTTCCGCGTGACAGGTGGAGATTCCTGTCCACTATACTAACGAGGAATGCACGTTGGCAGGGCAGTGCGGCAGGCAGTGCGGACGCGGGGCTGCAAACGCCAAAGAGGCTCACGTTGGGCTATTGCTTTGCAGAGACGAGTAAGAGGCAGGGACAGGACTGTAACAACTGCTGATCACTTCAGTGATGTGGTCTTACAGCACTGGTTTCAGTAGATTTGGAAATCCAGCGAGCCAGCAACAATTTGTCTGCGTTGGTGGTATAGTGGTGAGCATAGCTGCCTTCCAAGCAGTTGACCCGGGTTCGATTCCCGGCCAACGCATTCTGTTTAGGGAGATGGCGAGAGAGCTATGCAATGCACTTCTTGAACGCTTTGAATGTGTAGTATTCGCCTGTCAAACTACATCTGATGGATCACAGCTCCTCGTTTTTATGAAGGGCGACTTAGCGTGACTTATTGTTATTTGTGCTGCCTAAGTCATTCCTTGTGCAGCATGAAGTCAGGAAGTCTCAATCTTATGGAAAAAAAAGATGGTAGCACGTCAGACTCCACCCCACGAAACAACGTCACAATTGGCTTGTGTGAATCATTGCATTGTTGTGCTGGTTTTCTTTTGCTCTTCGTAATTGCAATGTTCTGGGGAGCCTTCACCAGATTCACCCTCTTTAAACATGATGGTGTGACGAGGTGAGGCCTCTGGTTTAAGTGTCGGTGGGAATAGCTCGAGTTTCTCTTCATCTACGCATAAATCTTTCGCCTTTTACTAAAGATTTCCGTGGAGGGAAACCATTGCGAGTTTGTCGTATTTTTGGGTGCTCTGCTTACATCAGAGCAGCATACGTTTGTTAGAAATGCAGAGAGCGGTAGCTTGTCGTAGGCATGCGAAACCAAAGCTTAACCAAACGTGCCCACAACTTACGCTTTGACAATGAAAATTACGAAAACAAACAAGCAAAACGTTTTGTGAGTGGAATATGAAAACATAGCGGAAGTCAAGCAACTGTTTCGAATAAGGAAGGGCCGTTTTAAGATCGAGCTGTTCGAAACGGCTGTTAATTGTCCGTTAAGACAGAACTGAAATCAAAGCAAACCTCCCCGTCGGGGAATCGAACCCCGGTCTTCCGCGTGACAGGCGGAGATACTGTCCACTATACTAACGAGGAATGCACGTTGGCAGGGCAGTGCGGACGCAGGGCGTGCGGCGGGGGCTGCAAACGCCAAAGAGGCTCACGTTGGGCTATTGCTTTGCAGAGACGAGTAAGAGGCAGGGACAGGACTGTAACAAACTGCTGATCACTTCAGTGATGTGGTCTTACAGCACTGGGTTCAGTAGATTTGGAAATCCAGCGAGCCAGCAACAATTTGTCTGCGTTGGTGGTATAGTGGTGAGCATAGCTGCCTTCCAAGCAGTTGACCCGGGTTCGATTCCCGGCCAACGCATTCTGTTTAGGGAGATGGCGAGAGAGCTATGCAATGCACTTCTTGAACGCTTTGAATGTGTAGTATTCGCCTGTCAAACTACATCTGATGGATCACAGCTCCTCGTTTTTATCAGGGCGACTTTAGCGTGACTTTTTTTTATTTGCGCTGCCTAAGTCATTCCTTGTGCAGCATGAAGTCAGGAAGTCTCAATCTTATGGAAAAAAAGATGGTAGCACGTCAGACTCCACCCCACGAAACAACGTCACAATTGGCTTGTGTGAATCATTGCATTGTTGTGCTGGTTTTCTTTTGCTCTTCGTAATTGCAATGTTCTGGGGAGCCTTCACCAGAGATCACCCTCTTTAAACATGATGGTGTGACGAGGTGAGGCCTCTGGTTTAAGTGTCGGTGGGAATAGCTCGAGTTTCTCTTCATCTACGCATAAATCTTTCGCCTTTTACTAAAGATTTCCGTGGAGGGAAACCATTGCGAGTTTGTCGTTTTTTTGGGTGCTCTGCTTACATCAGAGCAGCATACGTTTGTTAGAAATGCAGAGAGCGGTAGCTTGTCGTAGGCATGCGCGAAACCAAAGCTTAACCAAACGTGCCCATAACTTACGCTTTGACAATGAAAATTACGAAAACAAACAAGCAAAACGTTTTGTGAGTGGAATATGAAAACATAGCGGAAGTCAAGCAACTGTTTCGAATAAGGAAGGGCCGTTTTAAGCTCGAGCTGTTCGAAACGGCTGTTAATTGTCCGTTAAGACAGAACTGAAATAAAAGCAAACCTCCCCGTCGGGGAATCGAACCCCGGTCTTCCGCGTGACAGGCGGAGATACTGTCCACTATACTAACGAGGAATGCACGTTGGCAGGGCAGTGCGGACGCGGGCCTGCAAACGCCAAAGAGGCTCACGTTGGGCTATTGCTTTGCAGAGACGAGTAAGAGGCAGGGACAGGACTGTAACAAACTGCTGATCACTTAAGTGGTGTGGTCTACAGAACTGGGTTCAGAAGATTTGGAAATCCAGCGAGCCAGCATCAATTTGTCTGCGTTGGTGGTATAGTGGTGAGCATAGCTGCCTTCCAAGCAGTTGACCCGGGTTCGATTCCCGGCCAACGCATTCTGTTTAGGGAGATGGCGAGACAGCTATGCAATGCACTTCTTGAACGCTTTGAATGTGTAGTATTCGCATGTCAAACTACATCTGATGGATCAGAGCTCCTCGTTTTTATGAAGGCGACTTAGCGTGACTTTTTGTTATTTGCGCTGCCTAGGTCATTCCTTGTGCAGCATGAAGTCAGGAAGTCTCAATCTTATGGTAAAAATATGGTAGCAAGTCAGACACCAACCCAAGAAACAACGTCACAGTTGGCTTGTGTGAATCATTGCATTGTTGTGCTGGTTTTCTTTTGCTCTTCGTAATTGCAATGTTCTGGGGAGCCTTCACCAGAGATCACCCTCTTTAAACATGATGGTGTGACGAGGTGAGGCCTCTGGTTTAAGTGTCGGTGGGAATAGCTCGAGTTTCTCTTCATCTACGCATAAATCTTTCGCCTTTTACTAAAGATTTCCGTAGAGGGAAACCATTGCGAGTTTGTCGTATTTTTGGGTGCTCTGCTTACATCAGAGCAGCATACGTTTGTTAGAAATGCAGAGAGCGGTAGCTTGTCGTAGGCATGCGAAACCAAGCTTAACCAAACGTGCCCACAACTTACGCTTTGACAATGAAAATTACGAAAACAAACAAGCAAAACGTTTTGTGAGTGGAATATGAAAACATAGCGGAAGTCAAGCAACTGTTTCGAATAAGGAAGGGCCGTTTTAAGCTCGAGCTGTTCGAAACGGCTGTTAATTGTCCGTTAAGACAGAACTGAAATCAAAGCAAACCTCCCCGTCGGGGATCGAACCCCGGTCTTCCCGTGACAGGCGGAGATACTGTCCACTATACTAACGAGGAATGCACGTTGGCAGGGCAGTGCGGACGCGGGGCTGCAAACGCCAAAGAGGCTCACGTTGGGCTATTGCTTTGCAGAGACGAGTAAGAGGCAGGGACAGGACTGTAACAAACTGCTGATCACTTCAGTGGTGTGGTCTTACAGCACTGGGTTCAGTAGATTTGGAAATCCAGAGAGCCAGCAACAATTTGTGTGCGTTGGTGGTATAGTGGTGACATAGCTGCCTTCCAAGCAGTTGACCCGGTTCGATTCCCGGCCAACGCATTCTGTTTAGGGAGATGGCGAGACAGCTATGCAATGCACTTCTTGAACGCTTTGAATGTGTAGTATTCGCATGTCATACTACATCTGATGGATCACAGCTCCTCGTTTTTATGAAGGGCGACTTAGCGTGACTTTTTTGTTATTTGCGCTGCCTAGGTCATTCCTTGTGCAGCATGAAGTCAGGAAGTCTCAATCTTATGGTAAAATATGGTAGCAAGTCAGACACCAACCCAAGAAACAACGTCACAGTTGGCTTGTGTGAATCATTGCATTGTTGTGCTGGTTTTCTTTTGCTCTTCGTAATTGCAATGTTCTGGGGAGCCTTCACCAGAGATCACCCTCTTTAAACATGATGGTGTGACGAGGTGAGGCCTCTGGTTTAAGTGTCGGTGGGAATAGCTCGAGTTTCTCTTCATCTACGCATAAATCTTTCGCCTTTTACTAAAGATTTCCGTGGAGGGAAACCATTGCGAGTTTGTCGTATTTTTGGGTGCTCTGCTTACATCAGAGCAGCATACGTTTGTTAGAAATGCAGAGAGCGGTAGCTTGTCGTAGGCATGCGAAACCAAAGCTTAACCAAACGTGCCCACAACTTACGCTTTGACAATGAAAATTACGAAAACAAACAAGCAAAACGTTTTGTGAGTGGAATATGAAAACATAGCGGAAGTCAAGCAACTGTTTCGAATAAGGAAGGGCCTTTTAAAGCTCGAGCTGTTCGAAACGCTGTTAATTGTCCGTTAAGACAGAACTGAAATCAAAGCAAACCTCCCCTAGGGGAATCGAACCCCGGTCTTCCGCGTGACAGGCGGAGATACTGTCCACTATACTAACGAGGAATACACGTTGGCAGGGCAGGGCAGGGCAGGGCAGGGCAGGGCAGGTGCAGGGGGCAGGGCAGGGCAGGGCAGGGGGCAGGGCAGGGCGGGCAGGGCGGGCACAGTGCGGACGCGGCGCTGCAACGCCAAAGAGGCTCACGTTGGGCTATTGCTTTGCAGAGACGAGTAAGAGGCAGGGACAGGACTGTAACAACTGCTGATCACTTCAGTGGTGTGGTCTTACAGCACTGGGTTCAGTAGATTTGGAAATCCAGCGAGCCAGCATCAATTTGTCTGCGTTGGTGGTATAGTGGTGAGCATAGCTGCCTTCCAAGCAGTTGACCGGGTTCGATTCCCGGCCCAACGCATTCTGTTTAGGGAGATGGCGAGACAGCTATGCAATGCACTTCTTGAACGCTTTGAATGTGTAGTATTCGCATGTCATACTACATCTGATGGATCACAGCTCCTCGTTTTTATGAAGGGCGACTTAGCGTGACTTTTTTGTTATTTGCGCTGCTAGGTCATTCCTTGTGCAGCATGAAGTCAGGAAGTCTCAATCTTATGGTAAAATATGGTAGCAAGTCAGACACCAACCCAAGAAACAACGTCACAGTTGGCTTGTGTGAATCATTGCATTTTGTGCTGGTTTTCTTTGCTCTTCGTAATTGCAATGTTCTGGGGAGCCTTCACCAGAGATCACCCTCTTTAAACATGATGGTGTGACGAGGTGAGGCCTCTGGTTTAAGTGTCGGTGGGAATAGCTTCGAGTTTCTCTTCATCTACGCATAAATCTTTCGCCTTTTACTAAAGATTTCCGTGGAGGGAAACCATTGCGAGTTTGTCGTATTTTTGGGTGCTCTGCTTACATCAGAGCAGCATACGTTTGTTAGAAATGCAGAGAGCGGTAGCTTGTCGTAGGCATGCGAAACCAAACTTAACCAAACGTGCCCACAACTTACGCTTTGACAATGAAAATTACGAAAACAAACAGCAAAACGTTTTGTGAGTGGAATATGAAACATAGCGGAAGTCAAGCAACTGTTTCGAATAAGGAAGGGCCGTTTTAAGCTCGAGCTGTTCGAAACGGCTGTTTAATTGTCCGTTAAGACAGAACTGAAATAAAAGCAAACCTCCCCGTCGGGGAATCGAACCCGGTCTTCCGCGTGACAGGCGGAGATACTGTCCACTATACTAACGAGGAATGCACGTTGGCAGGGCAGGCGGACGCGGGCTGCAAACGCCAAAGAGGCTCACGTTGGGCTATTGCTTTGCAGAGACGAGTAAGAGGCAGGGACAGGACTGTAACAAACTGCTGATCACTTAAGTGGTGTGGTCTTACAGAACTGGGTTCAGAAGATTTGGAAATCCAGCGAGCCACATCAATTTGTCTGCGTTGGTGGTATAGTTGGTGAGCATAGCTGCCTTCCAAGCAGTTGACCCGGGTTCGATTCCCGGCCACGCATTCTGTTTAGGGAGATGGCGAGACAGCTATGCAATGCACTTCTTGAACGCGCTTTGAATGTGTAGTATTCGCATGTCAAACTACATCTGATGGATCAGAGCTCCTCGTTTTTATGAAGGGCGACTTAGCGTGACTTTTTTGTTATTTGCGCTGCCTAGGTCATTCCTTGTGCAGCATGAAGTCAGGAAGTCTCAATCTTATGGTAAAAATATGGTAGCAAGTCAGACACCAACCCAAGAAACAACGTCACAGTTGGCTTGTGTGAATCATTGCATTTGTGCTGGTTTTCTTTTGCTCTTCGTAATTGCAATGTTCTGGGGAGCCTTCACCAGAGATCACCCCTCTTTAAACATGATGGTGGTGACGAGGTGAGGCCTCTGGTTTAAGTGTCGGTGGGAATAGCTCGAGTTTCTCTTCATCTACGCATAAATCTTTCGCCTTTTACTAAAGATTTCCGTGGAGGGAAACCATTGCGAGTTTGTCGTATTTTTGGGTGCTCTGCTTACATCAGAGCAGCATACGTTTGTTAGAAATGCAGAGAGCGGTAGCTTGTCGTAGGCATGCGAAACCAAAGCTTAACCAAACGTGCCCACAACTACGCTTTGACAATGAAAATTACGAAAACAAACAAGCAAAACGTTTTGTGAGTGGAATATGAAAACATAGCGGAAGTCAAGCAACTGTTTCGAATAAGGAAGGGCCGTTTTAAGCTCGAGCTGTTCGAAACGGCTGTTAATTGTCCGTTAAGACAGAACTGAAATCAAAGCAAACCTCCCCGTCGGGGAATCGAACCCCGGTCTTCCGCGTGACAGGCGGAGATACTGTCCACTATACTAACGAGGAATGCACGTTGGCAGGGCAGTGCGGACGCGGGCCTGCAAACGCCAAGAGGCTCACGTTGGGCTATTGCTTTGCAGAGACGAGTAAGAGGCAGGGACAGGACTGTAACAAACTGCTGATCACTCAGTGGTGTGGTCTTACAGCACTGGGTTCAGTAGATTTGGAAATCCAGAGAGCCAGCAACAATTTGTGTGCGTTGGTGGTATAGTGGTGAGCATAGCTGCCTTCCAAGCAGTTGACCCGGGTTCGATTCCCGGCCAACGCATTCTGTTTAGGAGATGGCGAGACAGCTATGCAATGCACTTCTTGAACGCTTTGAATGTGTAGTATTCGCATGTCAAACTACATCTGATGGATCACAGCTCCTCGTTTTTATGAAGGGCGACTTAGCGTGACTTTTTTGTTATTTGCGCTGCCTAGGTCATTCCTTGTGCAGCATGAAGTCAGGAAGTCTCAATCTTATGGTAAAAATATGGTAGCAAGTCAGACACCAACCCAAGAAACAACGTCACAGTTGGCTTGTGTGAATCATTGCATTGTTGTGCTGGTTTTCTTTTGCTCTTCGTAATTGCAATGTTCTGGGGAGCCTTCACCAGAGATCACCCTCTTTAAACATGATGGTGTGACGAGGTGAGGCCTCTGGTTTAAGTGTCGGTGGGAATAGCTTGAGTTTCTCTTCATCTACGCATAAATCTTTCGCCTTTTACTAAAGATTTCCGTGGAGGGAAACCATTGCGATTTGTCGTATTTTTGGGTGCTCTGCTTACATCAGAGCAGCATACGTTTGTAGAAATGCAGAGAGCGGTAGCTTGTCGTAGGCATGCGAAACCAAAGCTTAACCAAACGTGCCCACAACTTACGCTTTGACAATGAAAATTACGAAAACAAACAAGCAAAACGTTTTGTGAGTGGAATATGAAAACATAGCGGAAGTCAAGCAACTGTTTCGAATAAGGAAGGGCCTTTTTAAGCTCGAGCTGTTCGAAACGGCTGTTAATTGTCCGTTAAGACAGAACTGAAATCAAAGCAAACCTCCCCGTAGGGAATCGAACCCGTCTTCCGCGTGACAGGCGGAGATACTGTCCACTATACTAACGAGGAATACACGTTGGCAGGGCAGGGCAGGGCAGGGCAGGGCAGGGCAGGGCAGGGCAGGGCAGGGCAGGGCAGGGCAGGGCAGGGCCGCGCAACGCCAAAGAGGCTCACGTTGGGCTATTGCTTTGCAGAGACGAGTAAGAGGCAGGGACAGGACTGTAACAAACTGCTGATCACTTCAGTGGTGTGGTCTTACAGCACTGGGTTCAGTAGATTTGGAAATCCAGCGAGCCAGCATCAATTTGTCTGCGTTGGTGGTATAGTGGTGAGCATAGCTGCCTTCCAAGCAGTTGACCCGGGTTCGATTCCCGGCCAACGCATTCTGTTTAGGGAGATGGCGAGACAGCTATGCAATGCACTTCTTGAACGCTTTGAATGTGTAGTATTCGCATGTCATACTACATCTGATGGATCACAGCTCCTCGTTTTTATGAAGGGCGACTTAGCGTGACTTTTTTGTTATTTGCGCTGCCTAGGTCATTCCTTGTGCAGCATGAAGTCAGGAAGTCTCAATCTTATGGTAAAAATATGGTAGCAAGTCAGACACCAACCCAAGAAACAACGTCACAGTTGGCTTGTGTGAATCATTGCATTGTTGTGCTGGTTTTCTTTTGCTCTTCGTAATTGCAATGTTCTGGGGAGCCTTCACCAGAGATCACCCTCTTTAAACATGATGGTGTGACGAGGTGAGGCCTCTGGTTTAAGTGTCGGTGGGAATAGCTCGAGTTTCTCTTCATCTACGCATAAATCTTTCGCCTTTTACTAAAGATTTCCGTGGGAGGAACCATTGCGAGTTTGTCGTATTTTTGGGTGCTCTGCTTACATCAGAGCAGCATACGTTTGTTAGAAATGCAGAGAGCGGTAGCTTGTCGTAGGCATGCGAAACCAAAGCTTAACCAAACGTGCCCACAACTTACGCTTTGACAATGAAAATTACGAAAACAACAAGCAAAACGTTTTGTGAGTGGAATATGAAAACATAGCGGAAGTCAAGCAACTGTTTCGAATAAGGAAGGGCCGTTTTAAGCTCGAGCTGTTCGAAACGGCTGTTAATTGTCCGTTAAGACAGAACTGAAATCAAAGCAAACCTCCCCGTCGGGGAATCGAACCCCGGTCTTCCGCGTGACAGGCGGAGATACTGTCCACTATACTAACGAGGAATGCACGTGGCAGGGCAGCAGTGCGGACGCGGGCGCTGCAAACGCCAAAGAGGCTCACGTTGGGCTATTGCTTTGCAGAGACGAGTAAGAGGCAGGGACAGGACTGTAACAAACTGCTGATCACTTCAGTGGTGTGGTCTTACAGCACTGGGTTCAGTAGATTTGGAAATCCAGCGAGCCAGCAACAATTTGTCTGCGTTGGTGGTATAGTGGTGAGCATAGCTGCCTTCCAAGCAGTTGACCCGGGTTCGATTCCCGGCCAACGCATTCTGTTTATGGATGGCGAGAGAGCTATGCAATGCACTTCTTGAACGCTTTGAATGTGTAGTATTCGCCTGTCAAACTACATCTGATGGATCACAGCTCCTCGTTTTTATGAAGGGCGACTTAGCGTGACTTTTTTGTTATTTGCGCTACCTAAGTCATTCCTTGTGCAGCATGAAGTCTCATCTTATGGTAAAAAAATTGTAGCAAGTCAGACACTCCACCCCACGAAACAACGTCACATTGGCTTGTGTGAATCATTGCATTGTTGTGCTGGTTTTCTTTTGCTCTTCGTAATTGCAATGTTCTGGGGAGCCTTCACCAGAGATCACCCTCTTTAAACATGATGGTGTGACGAGGTGAGGCCTCTGGTTTAAGTGTCGGTGGGAATAGCTCGAGTTTCTCTTCATCTACGCATAAATCTTTCGCCTTTACTAAAGATTTCCGTGGAGGGAAACCATTGCGAGTTTGTCGTTTTTTTGGGTGCTCTGCTTACATCAGAGCAGCATACGTTGTTAGAAATGCAGAGAGCGGTAGCTTGTCGTAGGCATGCGAAACCAAAGCTTAACCAAACGTGCCCACACTTACGCTTTGACAATGAAAATTAAGAAAACAAACAAGCAAAACGTTTTTGAGTGGAATATGAAAACATAGCGGAAGTCAAGCAACTGTTTCGAATAAGGAAGGGCCGTTTTAAGCTCGAGCTGTTCGAAACCGGCTGTTAAATTGTCCGTTAAGACAGAACTGAAATCAAAGCAAACCTCCCCGTCGGGGAATCGAACCCCGGTCTTCCGCGTGACAGGCGGGAACTGTCCACTATACTAACGAGGAATACACGTTGGCCAGGGCAGGCAGGCAGGGCAGGGCTGGCAGGAGCGGGGCGGACGCGGGCTGCAAACGCTAAATAGGCTCAGTTGGGCTATTGCTTTGCAGAGACGAGTAAGAGGCAGGGACAGGACTGTAACAAACTGCTGATCACTTCAGTGGTGTGGTCTTACAGCACGGGTTCAGTAGATTTGGAAATCCAGCGAGCCAGCATCAATTTGTCTGCGTTGGTGGTATAGTGGTGAGCATATGCCTTCAAGCAGTTGACCCGGGTTCGATTCCCGGCCAACGCATTCTGTTAGGGAGATGGCGAGACAGCTATGCAATGCACTTCTTGAACGCTTGAATGTGTAGTATTCGCATGTCATACTACATCTGATGGATCACAGCTCCTCGTTTTATGAAGGGCGACTTAGCGTGACTTTTTTGTATTTGCGCTGCCTAGGTCATCCTTGTGCAGCATGAAGTCAGGAAGTCTCAATCTTATGGTAAAAATATGGTAGCAAGTCAGACACCAACCCAAGAAACAACGTCACAGTTGGCTTGTGTGAATCATTGCATTGTTGTGCTGTTTTTCTTTGCTCTTCGTAATTGCAATGTTCTGGGGAGCCTTCACCAGAGATCACCCTCTTAAACATGATGGTGTGACGAGGTGAGGCCTATGGTTTAAGTGTCGGTGGGAATAGCTCGAGTTTCTCTCATCTACGCATAAATCTTTCGCCTTTTACTAAAGATTTCCGTGGAGGGAAACCATTGCGAGTTTGTCGTATTTTTGGGTGCTCTGCTTACATCAGAGCAGCATACGTTTGTTAGAAATGCAGAGAGCGGTAGCTTGTCGTAGGCATGCGAAACCAAAGCTTAACCAAACGTGCCCACAACTTACGCTTTGACAATGAAAATTACGAAAACAAACAAGCAAAACGTTTTGTGAGTGGAATATGAAAACATAGCGAAGTCAAGCAACTGTTTCGAATAAGGAAGGGCCGTTTAAGCTCGAGCTGTTCGAAACGGCTGTTAATTGTCCTTTAAGACAGAACTGAAATCAAAGCAAACCTCCCCGTCGGGGAATCGAACCCCGGTCTTACGCGTGACAGGCGGAGAAACTGTCCACTATACTAACGAGGAATACACGTTGGCAGGGACAGGGCAGGGCAGGGCAGCAGGGCAGGGCAGGGCAGGGCAGGGCAGGGCAGGGCAGGGCAGGGCAGGACGCGGCGCTGCAAACGCCAAAGAGGCTCACGTTGGGCTATTGCTTTGCAGAGACGAGTAAGAGGCAGGGACAGGACTGTAACAAACTGCTGATCACTTCAGTGGTGTGGCCTTACAGCACTGGGTTCAGTAGATTTGGAAATCCAGCGAGCCAGCATCAATTTGTCCGCGTTGGTGGTATAGTGGTGAGCATAGCTGCCTTCCAAGCAGTTGACCCGGGTTCGATTCCCGGCCAACGCATTCTGTTTAGGGAGATGGCGAGACAGCTATGCAATGCACTTCTTGAACGCTTTGAATGTGTAGTATTCGCATGTCATACTACATCTGATGGATCACAGCTCCTCGTTTTTATGAAGGGCGATTTTTTTTGTATTTGCGCTGCCTAGGTCATTCCTTGTGCAGCATGAAGTCAGGAAGTCTCAATCTTATGGTAAAAATATGTAGCAAGTCAGACACCACCCAAGAAACAACGTCACAGTTGGCTTGTGTGAATCATTTATTGTTGTGCTGGTTTTCTTTTGCTCTTCGTAATTGCAATGTTCTGGGGAGCCTTCACCAGAGATCACCCTCTTTAAACATGATGGTGTGACGAGGTGAGGCCTCTGGTTTAAGTGTCGGTGGGAATAGCTCGAGTTTCTATTCATCTACTCATAAATCTTTCGCCTTTTACTAAAGATTTCCGTGGAGGGAAACCATTGCGAGTTTGTCGTTTTTGGGTGCTCTGCTTACATCAGAGCAGCATACGTTTGTTAGAAATGCAGAGAGCGTAGCTTGTCGTAGGCATGCGAAACCAAAGCTTAACCAAACGTGCCCACAACTTACGCTTTGACAATGAAAATTACGAAAACAAACAAGCAAAACGTTTTGTGAGTGGAATATGAAAACATAGCGGAAGTCAAGCAACTGTTTCGAATAAGGAAGGGCCTTTTTAAGCTCGAGCTGTTCGAAACGGCTGTTAATTGTCCGTTAAGACAGAACTGAAATCAAAGCAAACCTCCCCGTCGGGGAATCGAACCCCGGTCTTCCGCGTGACAGGCGGAGATACTGTCCACTATACTAACGAGGAATACACGTTGGCAGGGCAGGGCAGGGCAGGCAGGGCAGGCAGGGCAGGCAGGGCAGGGCAGGGCAGTGCGGACGCGGCGCTGCAAACGCCAAAGAGGCTCACGTTGGGCTATTGCTTTGCAGAGACGAGTAAGAGGCAGGGACAGGACTGTAACAAACTGCTGATCACTTCAGTGGTGTGGTCTTACAGCACTGGGTTCAGTAGATTTGGAAATCCAGCGAGCCAGCATCAATTGTCTGCGTTGGTGGTATAAGTGGTGAGCATAGCTGCCTTCCAAGCAGTTGACCCGGGTTCGATTCCCGGCCAACGCATTCTGTTTAGGGAGATGGCGAGACAGCTATGCAATGCACTTCTTGAACGCTTTGAATGTGTAGTATTCGCATTTCATACTACATCTGATGGATCACAGCTCCTCGTTTTTATGAAGGGCGACTTTTTTTTATTTGCGCTGCCTAGGTCATTCCTTGTGCAGCATGAAGTCAGGATGTCTCAATCTTATGGTAAAAATATGGTAGCAAGTCAGACACCAACCCAAGAAACAAATCACAGTTGGCTTGTATGAATCATTTTATTGTTGTGCTGGTTTTCTTTTGCTCTTCGTAATTGCAATGTTCTGGGGAGCCTTCACCAGAGATCACCCTCTTTAAACATGATGGTGTGACGAGGTGAGGCCTCTGGTTTAAGTGTCGGTGGGAATAGCTCGAGTTTCTCTTCATCTACTATAAATCTTTCGCCTTTTACTAAGATTTCCGGGGAGGGAAACCATTGCGAGTTTGTCGTATTTTTGGGGTGCTCTGCTTACATCAGAGCAGCATACGTTTGTTTAGAAATGCAGAGAGCGGTAGCTTGTCGTAGGCATGCGAAACCAAAGCTTAACCAAACTTGCCCACAACTTACGCTTTGACAATGAAAATTACAAAAACAAAACAAGCAAAACGTTTTGTGAGTGGAATATGAAAACATAGCGGAAGTCAAGCAACTGTTTCGAATAAGGAAGGGCCTTTTTAAGCTCGAGCTGTTCGAAACGGCTGTTAATTGTCCGTTAAGACAGAACTGAAATCAAAGCAAACCTCCCCGTCGGGGAATCGAACCCCGGTCTTCCGCGTGACAGGCGGAGATACTGTCCACTATACTAACGAGGAATACACGTTGGCAGGGCAGTGCGGACGCGGGCCTGCAAACGCCAAATAGGCTCACGTTGGGCTGTTGCTTTGGCAGAGACGAGTAAGAGGCAGGGACAGGACTGTAACACAACTGCTGATCACTTCAGTGGTGTGGTCTTACAGCACTGGGTTCAGTAGATTTGGAAATCCAGCGAGCCAGCATCAATTTGTCTGCGTTGGTGGTATATGTTGAGCATAGCTGCCTTCCAAGCAGTTGACCTGGGTTCGATTCCCGGCCAACGCATTCTGTTTAGGGAGATGGCGACACAGCTATGCAATGCACTTCTTGAACGCTTTGAATGGTGTAGTATTCGCATGTCATACTACATCTGATGGATCACAGCTCCTCGTTTTTATGAAGGGCGACTTAGCGTGACTTTTTTGTTATTTGCGCTGCCTAGGTCATTCCTTGTGCAGCATGAAGTCAGGAAGTCTCAATCTTATGGTAAAAATATGGTAGCAAGTCAGACACCAACCCAAGAAACAACGTCACAGTTGGCTTGTGTGAATCATTGCATTGTTGTGCTGGTTTTCTTTGCTCTTCGTAATTGCAATGTTCTGGGAGCCTTCACCAGAGATCACCCTCTTTAAACTGATGGTTAAACAGAGAGCGGTAGCTTGTCGTAGGCATGCGAAACCAAAGCTTAACCAAACTTGCCCACAACTTACGCTTTGACAATGAAAATTACGAAAACGAAAAAGCAACGTTTTGTGAGTGGAATATGAAAACAATAGCGTTGTGGATATACAGTGCGGACGCGGCGCTGCAAACGCCAAAGAGGCTCACGTTGGGCTATTGCTTTGCAGAGACGAGTAAGAGGCAGGGACAGGACTGTAACAAACTGCTGATCACTTCAGTGGTGTGGTCTTACAGCACTGGGTTCAGTAGATTTGGAAATCCAGCGAGCAGCATCAATTTGTCTGCGTTGGTGGTATAGTGGTGAGCATAGCTGCCTTCCAAGCAGTTGACCCGGGTTCGATTCCCGGCCAACGCATTCTGTTTAGGGAGATGGCGAGACAGCTATGCAATGCACTTCTTGAACGCTTTGAAATGTGTAGTATTCGCATGTCATACTACATCTGATGGATCACAGCTCCTCGTTTTATGAAGGGCGACTTTTTTTGTTATTTGCGCTGCCTAGGTCATTCCTTGTGCAGCATGAAGTCAGGAAGTCTCAATCTTATGGTAAAATATGGTAGCAAGTCAGACACCAACCCAAGAAACAACGTCACAGTTGGCTTGTATGAATCATTTTATTGTTGTGCTGGTTTTCTTTGCTCTTTGTAATTGCAATGTTCTGGGGAGCCTTCACCAGAGATCACCCTCTTTAAACATGATGGTGTGACGAGGTGAGGCCTCTGGTTTAAGTTTCGGTGGGAAGAGCTCGAGTTTCTCTTCATCTACGCATAAATCTTTCGCCTTTTACTAAAGATTTCCGTGGAGGGAAACCATTGCGAGTTTGTCGTTTTTTTTGGGTGCTCTGCTTACATCAGAGCAGCATAGTTTTAGAAATGCAGAGGCGGTAGCTTGTCGTAGGGCATGCGAAACACAAAGCTTAACCCAAACGTGCCCACAACTTACGCTTGACAATGAAAAATTACGAAAACAAACAAGCAAAACGTTTTGTGAGTGGAATATGAAAACATAGCGGAAGTCAAGCAACTCTTTCGAATAAAGAGGGGCCGTTTTTAAGCTCGAGCTGTTCGAAACGGCTGTTAATTGTCCGTTAAGACAGAACTGAAATCAAAGCAAACCCCCCGTCGTCGGGAATCGAACCCCGTCCGCGTGACAGGCGAGATACTGTCCACTATACTAACGAGGAATACACGTTGGCAGGGCAGGGCAGGGCAGGGCGGACGCGGGCCTGCAAACGCCAAATAGGCTCACGTTGGGCTATTGCTTTGCAGAGACGAGTAAGAGGCAGGACAGGACTGTAACAAACTGCTGATCACTTCAGTGGTGTGGTCTTACAGCACTGGGTTCAGTAGATTTGGAAATCCAGCGAGCCAGCATCAATTTGTCTGCGGTTTGGTGGTATAGGGTGAGCATAGCTGCCTTCCAAGCAGTTGACCCGGGTTCGATTCCCGGCCAACGCATTCCTGTTTAGGGGAGATGCGAGACAGCTATGCAATGCACTTCTGAACGCTTTGAATGTGTAGTATTCGCATGTCATACTACATCTGATGGATCACAGCTCCTCGTTTTTATGAAGGGCGACTTAGCGTGACTTTTTGTTATTTGCGCTGCCTAGGTCATTCCTTGTGCAGCATGAAGTCAGGAGTCTCAATCTTATGGTAAAAATATGGTAGCAAGTCAGACACCAACCCAAGAAACAACGTCACAGTTGGCTTGTGTGAATCATTGCATTGTTGTGCTGGTTTTCTTTTGCTCTTCGTAATTGCAATGTTCTGGGGAGCCTTTCACCAGAGATCACCCTCTTTAAACATGATGGGTGTGACGAGGTGAGGCCTCTGGTTTAAGTGTCGGTGGGAGCTCGAGTTTCTCTCTTCATCTACGCATAAATCTTTCGCCTTTTACTAAAGATTTCCGTGGAGGGAAACCATTGCGAGTTTGTCGTTTTGGGGTGCTCTGCTACATCAGAGCAGCATACGTTTGTTAGAAATGCAGAGAGCGGTAGCTTGTCGTAGGCATGCGAAACCAAAGCTTAACCAAACTTGCCCACAACTTACGCTTTGACAATGAAAATTACGAAAAAAAAACAAGCAAAACGTTTTTTGAGTGGAATATGAAAACATAGCGGAAGTCAAGCAACTCTTTCGAAAAAGAAGGGCCGTTTTAAAGCTCGAGCTGTTCGAAACGGCTGTTAATTGTCCGTTAAGACAGAACTGAAATCAAAGCAAACCTCCCCGTCGGGGAATCGAACCCCGGTCTTCCGCGTGACAGGCGGAGATACTGTCCACTATACTAACGAGGAATACACGTTGGCAGGGCAGGGCAGGGCAGGGCGGACGCGGGCCTGCAAACGCCAAATAGGCTCACGTTGGGCTATTGCTTTGCAGAGACGAGTAAGAGGCAGGGACAGGACTGTAACAAACTGCTGATCACTTCAGTGGTGTGGTCTTACAGCACTGGGTTCAGTAGATTTGGAAATCCAGCGAGCCAGCATCAATTTGTCTGCGTTGGTGGTATAGTGGTGAGCATAGCTGCCTTCCAAGCAGTTGACCCGGGTTCGATTCCCGGCCAACGCATTCTGTTTAGGGAGATGGCGAGACAGCTATGCAATGCACTTCTTGAACGCTTTGAATGTGTAGTATTCGCATGTCATACTACATCTGATGGATCACAGCTCCTCGTTTTTATGAAGGGCGACTTAGCGTGACTTTTTTTGTTATTTGCGCTGCCTAGGTCATTCCTTGTGTGCAGCATGAAGTCAGGAAGTCTCATCTTATGGTAAAAATATGTAGCAA
>VCII01000658.1:0-11929 GCA_006030095.1 Triplophysa siluroides
TTCTTCGAGCAGAGACCGCGATTACGGGCACTGAGAAATGCTGGTGAAACTCTTAGTGATGGACTGTTAAATTGCGATGATTTTAAAGGATTACCCGATTCGTTCAAACCATTTACTATACACGTCACACAAGGTGATGTAGACCTAACTTTCGTAGAATTCAAGACTAAATTGAGAAGTTTCGAGAGTACAGAAAAGTTTCATGCTAGCTCAAGTGATGACAACGTGATGCGAGCGAGCGCATCTACTTCAGGTTTCAGAGGACGACATGAACGATTTACCGATGGCGACATAATCTGCTACAGTTGCAACCAAAGAGGACACAAAGCCCAAGCATGTCCGAACCAGCGTCGCAGGGGGCAGTGGTGTGGTTACTGCAAAAGTTCGACACATAAAGATACATCATGCAGGCGCAAAAAGAGAGACAATGTAAAACATGTTAAAGACACAGAGGAAGACAACGAGCATGCGTTTGCATTTAAGATAAGTGACTGCCCGATCTACGGATTGCAACGTAAGGGACTGATGGTTGACACAGGAGCGACATCACATATTGTCACCGACATCAGAAAGTTTAAGAAGTTTGATGACGAGTTCCAGTCAGAAAAACATTGCATCGAGCTAGCGGACGGAACCAGAGCGAATGGGGTGGCGCTGAAGCGAGGCGATGCCGAGGTGTACCTGATTGACAGCGAGGGACGTCAAGTGATGACGACGCTCAAGAAAGCCCTGTATATACCATCGTATCCTCAGGACATTTTTTCTGTCAAGGCAGCGACAACGAGTGGAGCCTCGATTAACTTCAAGGAAGGATGTGATGAACTCACTCATAAAGACGGTACCAAGTTTGACATACAACAATACAATAGACTTTACTATCTGAACACTGTAAGTGAAGAAGATGATAGTTGTAATGGGTGTTATGATATCCAAACTTGGCACGAGATTCTTGGTCACTGTAATTATGATGATGTTTCCAAATTGCAGAATGTTGTTAAGGGAATGATAATCAAGGGTAAAATTGACAAGTCTAATCTAGAATGTGAAATTTGTACACAAGGGAAATTTGTGCAGAGCAGAAACCGAGAACCAGACGCACGAGCTAAAGCTGCACTTGAACTAGTGCATACTGATTTAGCTGGTCCTATTGAACCAGTGGCTAAAGATGGGTTTAGGTATGTTCTGGCATTTACTGATGATTTCTCAGGAGCAGTGTTTGTGTACTTCCTTAAAGCTAAAAGTGACACTATGAAAGCTGCTGAAAAATTCATAGCTGATGTAGCACCGCATGGGAACATAAAGTGTATAAGATCTGATAATGGCACAGAATTCACGGCAAAGGAGTTTCAGTCACTGCCTAGCAGAAATCGCATAAGACATGAGACCTCAGCACCATACTCACCCCATCAAAATGGGACTGCTGAGAGAAATTGGAGAACCTTGTTTGAAATGGCAAGGTGTATGCTCTTAGAGAGCAATTTACCAAAGTTGCTGTGGACTTATGCAATAATGGCAGCTGCAACAATAAGAAACAGGTGCTATAACAGCCGCACAAAGCAAACCCCATACTATATGCTAACAGGGAGAAAGCCAAACCTCTCTAAAATGAGGATATTTGGCTCAATATGCTATGCATATAAGTATGAGAAGAAAAAGCTAGATTCAAGATGTGAGAAGGGAATTTTTGTAGGATATGACAAAAACAGCCCTGCCTACCTGGTGTATTACCCAGAAACTGGAAAAGTTCTCAAGCACAGGCTTGTTAAATGCTTTACAAAGTGTGTTCCAGAGCACCAGACACAGACTGATTTTTCAGGTGAGGATTTCTGTGGGGAGGAGTATGTAGGGCTACCCAAAGAGTCAAAAATTGACAATCCTACTCAGAGTCCAAAGACTAGTGGAGAGGATATAGTTGATGGTCACGAGAGTGCTCAAAGAAAGGGAAGCGACCACGGGGTACGTTACCCAAAAAGAGATAGGAAAGCTCCTCAGTATTTGACAGAGTATGTGTCTGATATTGATTCTGATGACCAGATTCTGACAAATGTTGATTTTTGTTACAGAGTGTGTAATGTGCCACAAACTTACACAGAAGCTATGAGTTCAGAAAAATCTTGTGTTTGGGTTAATGCAATGAAAGAAGAAATGAAACTCTCTTAAGGAAAACGACACATTTACCTTAACCATACTACCAGAGGGTAAACATGCAGTGGGGGGTAGGTGGGTCTACGCCATTAAAAACAATGCAGATGAGTCTGAAACCTATAAGGCCAGATATGTTGCTAAGGGTTATAGCCAGGTACTGGGAGTGGACTATAAGGAGACTTTTTCTCCCACTGCAAACATTGTTTCGATATGTGCATTAATGCAAAATAGCTGCACAAAATGACCTTAAACTCCACCAGATGGATGTAAAGACTGCCTACTTACATGCTCCAATAGACTGTGAGATATACATAGAACAACCAGAAGGATTTGAGGTGAAGACAGACATTGGTGAAAAACTTGTCTGTAAATTGAACAAATCACTGTATGGTTTAAAGCAGTCAGGAAGAAATTGGAACAAAATGTTACACGACCACCTTACTGAGAACGATTTTCTGCAGAATCCTGCAGACAATTGTGTATACACCAAACAAACTGTAAAAGACAGGGTGATACTTGTAATTTGGGTTGATGATTTAATCATTGCTGCCAGTAGTGATGATTTGTTGAAAGATGTAAAAGCAATGTTGACTGCAAAATTCAAAATGAAGGATCTGGGAAAACTAAAACATTTCCTAGGGATAGACTTTCAACAGGTGGATGGAGTTGTAACAATGAATCAGAAAAGGTACACTACCAAAATACTGGAGAGATTTAACATGTCAGATTGTAAACCTAGATCAACGCCATGTGAACAAAAACTGGATTTTTGTAACGCTGATTCTTTTGATCCTAAAAAGTACCGTGAGGCAGTTGGTAGCCTGATCTATCTGATGACATGTACAAGACCGGATTTAAGTTGGGTTGTTTGTAAGTTATCTCAATTCATGTCTGAACCAAATGTACAACACTGGGCTACAGTCAAACAGGTGATGAGGTACTTAAAGGGGACAACCAACTATGAGCTATGTTACAAAAAGAGTGAAGAAAAACTCAAACTTGTGGCATACAGTGATGCTGACTGGGCGTCAGATCAAAATGACAGGCGAAGTACAACTGGGTACTGTTTTAGCCTTACTGAAAGTGGTCCACTGATTTCCTGGAAATCAAAGAAGCAGCCAACCGTAGCTTTATCTACATGTGAAGCAGAATACATGGCACTGACGGCAACAGCACAGGAAAGCATGTATCTTGTTCAGTTGTTGAATAATTTGGAGGGTAATTGTCAACACATGCCGGTTAAAATCTGGAAAGATAACCAAGGTGCGATTGCTCTTTCAAAGAACCCAGTTTGTCGGCAGAGATGCAAACATGTTGACATACGGTATCATTTCATTCGGTCAGTACTCAATGATGGTAAAGTTGTTATTGAATACTGTCCCACAGAAAGCATGGTGGGAGATGTTTTGACTAAACCAATGTCGAAGGGCAAACTAGAGAAATTCAAAAGGTTTATGTTTGGTATGTAAATCTAAAGTCTGAGATATGTTCTCTTTGTCATTTTTTTTGTATTACTGTACAACATTTTTTTTATGTAATGTTGAAAGAAAAGAAAAAAAAAGGAAAAGTAATATATCATTATTATTATGGTGTTACGTATATGAGAGCAAGTGGGGGTGTTAAGTTGTGATAAGTATGCCCTCATATGTTATATCTAATCAAGTGTTATTTGAATATGTGATGTGATCTTCCTTATATGGTCATATGCAAAATAAAAGACTTCTCTTCCGGTTTAAGATAAATCCGATGAGTGTGAGCGTGATCTTTACCTCCATATAATATAAGATATTGCCGGTTATTATACGCTGGAAATGGCTGCGCCAATATCCAGCCCGGTCCCACTCCACGAATTATAACCGTTTTGATCAAGAAGTCTATTGTTTTCTAATACTTGTTTAATGTTCATATAGTTTACTGAGAACTGTTGTATAGTAATAAACAAATATGAAGCTTTCAGCACGGTTTTGGCTGCCTCTTGTTTTGCTTTTGAATACGAGTCTCGCTCTCACTTATGTTATAAAGGCAAAGGCTCAAAGACATTTATTTATTTTTTCAAAGTAATTAAGAATGTGAGCCGACATGTTTCTTATCATGATGTGTTTTTCCCATATGTGAACTACGTGTTTGCGTGCGTGCGCGCGCATTTGGTAGGCCCATTTGGAACGAAGTTTAATTGATTGTTGCTCGTGCCCGGTGTGAGGTAATTAAAAAAATATATATCTAAAATATCTCAAATAATTTAGATGGATCTTTAGAGACAATGCGAATTAATTATACCAATAACCCTAACGTATTTTTTATAAAAACGCATTACTGTGTCCACATTACCAACAGAAATAATTATTGAAACGTCTGTTAGGATTAATCTAATTTAAACATTACCTGTAACAAGCTGTAACCATGAAGTAATTAAATACACCAAACACTGATAACACACTTCGAAAAAACTTTATTTATTAGTTTAGTTGTGCAGAATGTGCCATCTTGCTTAGACATTTGCGTCATCAGGAACCCTTTAATTGATGCGCGTGATCGGTTTCCATGGTAACAAGCAAAGTTTTGTTTAGTGTTGCTAATCGCTGGTCCCGAGAGCACATTTCTACATTCTCGTTGTTATCTACATTTTGACTTTTGAAGTTCATATTTGTGTTGATTATATATATTATATTTGTGGTTAATTACTTGCTGGCTTTTTCTGTTCATTTCTTCTGCATTTCTGTAATTTATTGCATTAATTGATCTGTTGTTATTGTTGCAGGGCATCAGAACGCAGTCGAGTCAACATGCCGTGTGTTCATTATAAGTTTTCCAGTAAACTGACACACGACACGGTGATCTTTGATGGCCTTCACATCACTCTCGGAGATTTGAAACGACAAATCATGAGACGAGAGAAACTGAAGCGCTGCGATCTGAGCATCACAAACCACCAAACCAATGAGGGTAAGTTCTGCTATTTTACATGTAAACGTTGACTTGTTTGCTCTCTTTAAACTGGCACATTGATTTTTGTTAAGTATTAAACGTGATTATGAAAATTACAGTCACCGCGGTCACTGGCTTTATCTTTTTATTACTATTTGAATGTAGCCTGAATATAGTTTTAAAGGGACATTAAGAAAAAACAAGCATAAGATAAGAGGCACATGTTACATAAGCATCTGCAAATTTATTGATTAAAATGATGTTGCTGAATGATTTTTTGATCAAGTCAAATGGCTTGACCTCAGTCTGTTTACTGTTGCTTGGCGACGGTGCAGCTGGCCTGGTGCCTTCAGTTCACTCATTAGTATGCAATGTTGTAACGAACTAATGTTGTAAGTAGTGTTAACATGTTATATTTATGTGTACTGTGGTCGGTGTGCAATCCCCTGGTATTACTTTGGTTGGTGTGGACAGACTGTAAATAAGTGTGTGTTTCCCACAGAGTACACTGATGCGGACATCATCCCCAGTTTACACCATGGTGACCGTAAACGAATCCCTGGAAATGGGCTAAATCCACATGTAGCAGATATGCCAAGTAAGTCACGTGATGATGTTACGAATATGAATCTTTTTATAAATATCAAACAGTCATTGAGTCTTTGTTGTTTTGTTTAGCAGAACCTGGTCTGAACCATCAAGTGGATCTTCAAAAGCAGTATGTAAACAAAAGGGTTGACTCGGTTGTTTACATTGTACTGTATGATGTCTTTAAGCCGGTCAGAGCTGACCCATGAAGAAGCCTGGGACAATAGGCACACATGTAATTTTACTATAAAATTCAGTAAGTTAAAGTTCTTTTTTAAGTAAACATCACATCACCTTATAAGTTTCACATTTTCTGCAATAAATATATTTCAATATAAAATTTGTACCTCGCTGTGGTTTAGCTATTTTGCTTTAAAGTACCAGTCGGTGGGTTTGTTTGCATTGTTTTAAGTGTGTTTAGTTTGTCTCTCTGGGTGTGACGGGGTTCTGCCTGGTAATATCAAATCTCTTTGTTCTTCTTTCAGCAGCAAGTGAAAGGTTCTTCGTTGTCACTGGAGCAGCTTTTCAAGGTACTGAAATCCACTGAATATGAAAACAATGTCAACTGCATATAGGCGTATAAAGCATTTATTTGTAAATTAACAGACTGGGAATCTGGCTGAGGCAAATGCATCAGAGGAGGACAAAATAAAAGCGGTCATGTTCCAGTCCAGCCGCTGTTACTATTCTGTGAAGTGAGTATAATAACATTCACATCATGAGCAGAACTTTCGAGTGCTCTCCATCATGACTCTCATCACTTACCAGTGAAGCGCTCAAGCTGGTTGGAGGCCTTCCGCCAAACTATGTGTGCCGTAACTGTGGCATCCCTGGGCATCACATCAGAAACTGCCCAAAGACACGGGTAACACATAACTAAACTGTGGACAGCATTCGTGCATGTTATGCCATGAATGTAAATGCAACCTGATGCTTGTGCCTTCACAGGATCCAACTTTTGTCGGGGGTAAGCGCATACGGAGAAGCGCAGGTATTCCTGTCAGCTTCCTACTGGAGGTGGATGACCCCAACATGAAGGGAGTGATGCTGAGCAACAGCGGGAAGCATGTGATTCCCATTATTAATGCGTGAGTTTACAACTGTCATCTGTGTAGAGACCTCACCACAAACACATTTACATTTGGTTGATAATTGTGCTTGTTCTGTTTAGTGAGGCTTATGCACATCAGAAGAAAGAGAATCCACCTTTCTTACCCCAGAACGAGTCCTCCTCATCCACCTCAGATGAAGATCCAGTGCCTCCAGCATTTCTGTGTCAGATCTGTAAAGATCTCATCACTGATGCTGTGTTGACTCCCTGTTGCAGCAACAGCTACTGCGACGACTGTGAGTTAATACACAAACAAATGTTACTCAGAAAGTTTCTTTGACCTTCCAGAACGTATGTGATTGTTTGGTCGCAGGTATCCGAACGTGTCTGCTGGATTCGGATGAACATGTTTGTCCCACCTGCAAACAGTCTTGTGTGTCTCCTGATGCTTTGAACATCAACATGTTCTTACGCCAGGTAAGATTGTGAACATCGTGTTTGTTCTCAAGCATCAAGCTCTGTCTTCTTACAAACCGCTTTTCTGGTTCTTGCTCGCACAGGAGTGAACCGTTTTAAGAACAGAACCGAGGGGTCTGGTTTCTCGCACCACCAAAACCCCCTTCACTCTCCATCGGCGTGTTCCTCCACAAGCCCGAGCCTCAGCCATCGATCCAGCTCGTCTGCCTCTGAACCTCAGAGCTCTCGCTCATATTTACCCTTTGGTAAGAGGCGACGGGACTTGAGCGAGAATGATGATGAAGACAATGGCTCCACACCTCTACACAAGAAGACCAAGCATGCTGCAATGTGAAGAACATCCAGAGCACTTCATCATCATTATGTATATATTATGTAAATATTGTGTATATAATTAGATAGCACAGACGTAGACTTGATAAAGAGTATTATAGTTTGTTTATATAGTTAATAAAGTTTGAAGTGTTTTATGAAACCTTTAACTAGTTGCAATCCTTGTTCTTATACACACACACGCACTCACGCACACAACACAGACACAACACACAACACACAAACAATATAGTCCACTCAAGCCCCAATAAAAACATTTATTATTATCTCTTACCTATGTAACTACAATTTGAAGGACAGTGTCACCTATAGCAAGTAACAAGGAACTATAACAAAATCATTGACTTTAAGCAGCTCTGTGACTGGCAAAAAGCACACAAAATATGAAAAGCACTTAAGTCCTGCATTATGTACGTAATAATTATTTTATTTATCATTAATTATGTTTTAAATAATTTATAAATCGAAATATGGTATTAGCATCCGATACAATCCAGGTAGGCCTGCACAGTACTTTTTATTATAGTTGTTACTCTTTTAGTGGTTGGCTGTGTTTCAGATTAAATTATTTCTAAGTTTTTATCAAGAAGTCTATTTGTTTTCTAATACTTGTTTAATTTTCACATAGTCTACTGAGATCTTTTGTATAGTCATTTAAAGATATGAAGCTTTCAGCACGGTTTTGGCTGCCTCTTGTTTTGCTTTTGAATACGAGTCTCGCTCTCACTTATGTTATAAAGGCAAAGGCTCAAAGACATTTATTTATATTTTCAAAGTAATTAAGAATGTGAGCCGACATGTTTCTTATCATGATGTGTTTTTCCCATATGTGAACTACGTGTTTGCGTGCGCGCGCATTTGGTAGGCCCACTTAAAACGCAGTTTAATTGATTATTGCTCGTGCCCGGTGTGAGGTAATTAAAAATATATATCTAAAATATCTCAAACATTTTTGATGCATCTTTAGAGACAATACGAATGAATTTGACCAGTAATCCTTAAGTCTCTTTATAGAAAACGCATTACTGTGTCCACATTACTAACAGAAATAATTATTGAAACGTCTGTTAGGATTAATCTAATTTAAACATTACCTGTAACAAGCTGTAACCATGAAGTAATTAAATACACCAAACACTGATAACACACTTCGAAAAAACTTTATTTATTAGTTTAGTTGTGCAGAATGTGCCATCTTGCTTAGACATTTGCGTCATCAGGAACCCTTTAATTGATGCGCGTGATCGGTTTCCATGGTAACAAGCAAAGTTTTGTTTAGTGTTGCTAATCGCTGGTCCCGAGAGCACATTTCTACATTCTCGTTGTTATCTACATTTTGACTTTTGAAGTTCATATTTGTGTTGATTATATATATTATATTTGTGGTTAATTACTTGCTGGCTTTTTCTGTTCATTTCTTCTGCATTTCTGTAATTTATTGCATTAATTGATCTGTTGTTATTGTTGCAGGGCATCAGAACGCAGTCGAGTCAACATGCCGTGTGTTCATTATAAGTTTTCCAGTAAACTGACACACGACACGGTGATCTTTGATGGCCTTCACATCACTCTCGGAGATTTGAAACGACAAATCATGAGACGAGAGAAACTGAAGCGCTGCGATCTGAGCATCACAAACCACCAAACCAATGAGGGTAAGTTCTGCTATTTTACACGTAAACGTTGACTTGTTTGCTCTCTTTAAACTGGCACATTGATTTTTGTTAAGTATTAAACGTGATTATGAAAATTACAGTCATCGCGGTCACTGGCTTTTAAGTAGTGTTAACATGTTATATTTATGTGTACTGTGGTCGGTGTGCAATCCCCTGGTATTACTTTGGTTGGTGTGGACAGACTGTAAATAAGTGTGTGTTTCCCACAGAGTACACTGATGCGGACATCATCCCCAGTTACACCATGGTGACCGTAAGACGAATCCCTGGAAATGGGCTAAAATCCACATGTAGCAGATATGCCAAGTAAGTCACGTGATGATGTTACGAATATGAATCTTTTTATAAATATCAAACAGTCATTGAGTCTTTGTTGTTTTGTTTAGCAGAACCTGGTCTGAACCATCAAGTGGATCTTCAAAAGCAGTATGTAAACAAAAGGGTTGACTCGGTTGTTTACATTGTACTGTATGATGTCTTTAAGCCGGTCAGAGCTGACCATGAAAAGCCTGGGACAATAGGCACACATGTCATTTTACTATAAAATTCAGTAAGTTAAAGTTCTTTTTTAAGTAAACATCACTCACCTTATAAGTTTCACATTTTCTGCAATAAATATTTTCAATATAAAATTTGTGGTTTAGCTATTTTGCTTTAAAGTACCAGTCGGTGGGTTTGTTTGCATTGTTTTAAGTGTGTTTAGTTTGTCTCTCTGGGTGTGACGGGGTTCTGCCTGGTAATATCAAATCTCTTTGTTCTTCTTTCCGCAGCAAGTGAAAGGTTCTTCGTTGTCACTGGAGCAGCTTTTCAAGGTACTGAAATCCACTGAATATGAAAACAATGTCAACTGCATATAGGCGTATAAAGCATTTATTTGTAAATTAACAGACTGGGAATCTGGCTGAGGCAAATGCATCAGAGGAGGACAAAATAAAAGCGGTCATGTTCCAGTCCAGCCGCTGTTACTATTCTGTGAAGTGAGTATAATAACATTCACATCATGAGCAGAACTTTCGAGTGCTCTCCATCATGACTCTCATCACTTACCAGTGAAGCGCTCAAGCTGGTTGGAGGCCTTCCGCCAAACTATGTGTGCCGTAACTGTGGCATCCCTGGGCATCACATCAGAAAACTGCCCAAAGACACGGGTAACACATAACTAAACTGTGGACAGCATTCGTGCGCATGTTATGCCATGAATGTAAATACAACCTGATGCTTGTGCCTTCACAGAATCCAACTTTTGTCGGGGGTAAGCATACGGAGAAGCGCAGGTATTCCTGTCAGCTTCCTAGTGGAGGTGGATGACCCCAACATGAAGGGAGTGATGCTGAGCAGCAGCGGAAAGCATGTGATTCCCATTATTAATGCGTGAGTTTACAACTGTCATCTGTGTAGAGACCTCACCACAAACACACATTTACATTTGGTTGATAATTGTGTGCTTGTTCTGTTTAGTGAGGCTTATGCACATCAGAAGAAAGAGAATCCACCTTTCTTACCCCAGAACGAGTACTCCTCATCCACCTCAGATGAAGATCCAGTGCCTCCAGCATTTCTGTGTCAGATCTGTAAAGATCTCATCACTGATGCTGTGTTGACTCCCTGTTGCAGCAACAGCTACTGCGACGACTGTGAGTTTGCACAAACAAATGTTACTCAGAAAGTTTCTTTGACCTTCCAGAACGTATGTGATTGTTTGGTCGCAGGTATCCGAACGTGTCTGCTGGATTCGGATGAACATGTTTGTCCCACCTGCAAACAGTCTTGTGTGTCTCCTGATGCTTTGAACATCAACATGTTCTTACGCCAGGTAAGATTGTGAACATCGTGTTTGTTCTCAAGCATCAAGCTCTGTCTTCTTACAAACCGCTTTTCTGGTTCTTGCTCGCACAGGAAGAACCGTTATAAGAACAGAACCGAGGGGTCTGGTTTCTCGCACCACCAAAACCCCCTTCACTCTCCATCGGCGTGTTCCCCACAAGCCGAGCCTCAGCCATCGATCCAGCTCGTCTGCCTCTGAACCTCAGAGCTCTCGCTCATATTTACCCTCTGGTAAGAGGCGACGGGACTTGAGCGAGAATGATGATGAAGACAATGGCTCCACACCTCTACACAAGAAGACCAAGCATGCTGCAATGTGAAGAACATCCAGAGCACTTCATCATCATTATGTATATATTATGTAAATATTGTGTATATAATTAGATAGCACAGATGTAGACTTGATAAAGAGTATTATAGTTTGTTTAGTTAATAAAGTTTGAAGTGTGTTTATGAAACCTTTGACTAGTTGTAATCCTTGTTCTTATACACACACACGCACTCACGCACACAACACAGACACAACACACAACACACAAACAATATAGTCCACTCAAGCCCCAATAAAAACATTAATTATTATCTCTTACCTATGTAACTACAATTTGAAGGACAGTGTCACCTATAGCAAGTAACAAGGTACCATAACAAAATCATTGACTTTAAGCAGCTCTGTGACTGGCAAAAAGCACACAAAATATGAAAAACACTTAAGTCCTGCATTATGTATTCAATTATTATTTTATTTATCATTAATTATGTTTCAAATAATTTATAAATCGAAATATGGTTAGCATCCGATACAATCCAGGTAGGCCTGCACAGGACTTTTTATTATAGTTGTTACTCAGTAACTGGGCTCTTTATTTAGGTAGACACAGCAACAGAGCTTGTAAAATGTGATCTTATA
>VCII01000659.1:0-30520 GCA_006030095.1 Triplophysa siluroides
AGTATGTGTCGTAAGCAAATGTATTGTGAGTGGTTTCAAGCAATGTTTAGTAGTGTCCGTCGGTAAAATTAGGCGAGTCAAAGTAGACATCGTCAATACTTATAATAATAAGAAGAAGAAGAAACACACAGACCAAGAGGGCTCTGCATGCAGAGCAAGCCGGCTGGCTTGCTCTTAGCTGTCGATGTCATCGGCCCAATAATAATAATAAGAAGAAACAGACCAGAAACAGAGGGCTCTGCCCCCAACTGCAAGCCAGCCGTGGCTTGCTCTTTCGATGCTCAGGAAGCACTAAGTAGAGAGCTGCAAGCCTCTTCTGTATGGCGTGCACCTCGCGTAAGTGTCCACCCATCGAGAAAACCCTGTGCGCCACCAAGAAGGGGGGAAGAGACGCGGGACGGCGGCTTCGGAAGGGGGGGACAACCTCGGGGTAGAACGGGCTCAACGGGTGGTCAACGTGCACAATAAGGTGGATGCACAATTATAGAAACACACTCGTCTATTAATTTACGAGACCAGATTTTCCCACGAAGGTTCCCAGCTGGGCCGGAAATTCGTGTTGCCAATACAGTAGGTGTACTATTATACGATACTGTAAACGTAATTTGCGGGGCACGACTCCTTATCAAACATGTTGCTCAATTTTGAACAAAGAAATAGGGGTGCAAGGTGGTGTTCGTACCCATTGGCCCGTTAAGCATGCCACGTATGGCAGAAAAGTGTTGCGGATTAGGACATCAACAACCGAAACCAAACGAGACAGTTCCAACACAACTCAGATGGGGGTTAATAAATAAACAACATGTTAAGGATCCACAAAAAACAGAATGTGGAGACTAAGCTCAACATGGAGAGATTACCTTATTAAAGCTATAGGGTGGAAAGTTATGTTGTTAAACTATGACAAAAAAACCCGGATGTGTACCAAAACTGACCACCGAAACGTGCAGTGAAACGAAAAAATAAATTTCTATCCCACGTGGGTTTAAGAGCATGGTCCAAAGAATTATTTCTTGGTGGTATTGAGACAATATACAGTAAGTGCCAACACAACAAAACCCCGATTGCTGTACGGCAAACAAATAAATGGTAGTGTGATAAAATGAATCCAGGATGAAAATTATATTATGGAATTTTGTTATTATTTATACACCGCAATATTTCACGTTGCCAAAAGCTGGTGTGCTCGTATGAGCATCATAGTCTACAATCATTACCACTGTAAAGAAAAGGAAATAGGAATGCATAGTTGATAAAATTAAAATGAATCCATAAAAAAAGAAGGACGAATTAGATAGTGAGGAATTTTGTCATATTCTTTATACCGGTGCGGAAATATTCCTGTTGGCCAGCTGGTGGCGCAATAACTATAAATCTGAATTTTACAACAATGTGAGACAAAAAGTATATGTAAGAGTGGGTTAAATGCAATGCAGGTGACTAACAAGAAAGGAATTATGTTATATTTATTGTATAAGTGGCTCGGGAGGTGGTTGTCCTGTGGCCAGCTGAAGTGATGCGCAAATAAACTATATCTGAATTTTATAACCATATAAGAAACAATTAAATGATAGGGTGGACCTACAATAAAGATTTATGCTAGTATAATAAGTCGAGATGGTGTTGTCGTCATTATTATTTATACCTGCAAATATTTCCTGTTGATACCAATACGGTGTATGGCGGGTAAATGGAACTCTATCTGAATTATTAATCCCATGTAAAGAAAAAGTAACATGCATAGGGTTGATCAACTGAATGCACAAAGTGACGAAAGGAAGGATTTTGTTATATTTATTTAGTCAGTGCAATAGATTCCTGTTGCAGCTTGTGGCGCACAATAAAACTATTAATTCAGCGACTGTGACAATGGATTGATATGTTTCATACAATTACTCTTATAACAAGCATATGCAAGTACATGCGGCTAGGATCAGGGAAGGGGGGGGAAAAAAAAAGGAAGGGGACAATTGTGTGCCGTGAAGTTTCTAGTGCTTCCTGGTTCCATTGCTTGAGCATGCTTGAGGCCCTCAGGAGCGTATCGAGTGACTGTAAATACAGGGACGGAGCCGGACGGGGGGCTTATTTGGAGGCGCCAAGGAGGGGGGGCCTGCGCGCCGGCGCCCCTAAGAGAGAGGATTTTTATCCCACGGGGTGTTCTGGCGGCGTTACCAACGAAAACATAAGGGGGTAACTTTCCCGAACGCGAATCCGGGAGCGCAGCGTAGCACGTGAGCGACGATAGTTGCCAGACCCGGCTGGGACGTCGTGAAAAGTAAATACTGCCCGAAAAGGCTGCGCCGCGTGAGAACGCAGGGGGGTGTCGAGGGGCAATGCGAGTAGAACCACCCCAGGGGGGGGCTGGAAGACTGCACGTTCCGAAGACGCATCTATCTCGGGCACGTAAATCAAAGAATCAGAGGGTGGCGGAAAGGGACGTGTGAGAACGGAGCCGTTACTTGCCACTACATACACCCGTAGTGGGGCTACAGTCTGGGAACCGTCAACGCGGAACGGGAAGCGAGGAAAGGGGGAAGGAGGGGTCGAATCCGGCCTACTGGCGTACGTATTGCAACCTATATGGGCGGGGTGTCGCGAACAAGACACGCCTCGTGCCAAAAAACGGAGTAAGCATCCACCTAGCAGCCTAAATGTATCGGATAAAGCCCGATGCCCCGTAGGGGTGCCGACCGGACACGAATCGGCCGAGGGGCCCAAGGCGGCGGTGCGGCGCGGGCGCACGCCCGAGCCCCCCGGGGCCCTCCGCTTCCGTTTTGAGTCTGGAAAGCGCGAGGGCGTGTCCAAAACCTGGCTTTCTCACACCTTCGGTGCATTCCGATAGGTGGACAGGGGCGAGGTCCCTGTCGGTGGGTATCGTTTGCTTCGGCGACGAGTTAGCGGGCCCAAACCACCACGCAGAGTGCACTAGGAGACACAGTCCTTCGTGGACGGGTGTGCCCTGGCTCATCTTGTGCTCAAGAGGCATAAAAACGGTGTGTCCATCATATTGCCTATGGAAGAACCCCTGTCAAAAAAGCTATTTGTGGCATGTACATTTGGAACTTATTTTAATGGGCACCTCGTAGTGTAAATGATGGACAATGCCAATTTGTGTTATTATTAAATAAGTTATTCAGCTCAAACCAGCTTTAAATCACACCAAGACACTGGGCTTCGTGGGTGATGTGCTTACAATCTTAGTGTGTTCCACATAAGCCTTAACAAGGTGTGTACATTTGCAACTTACTGGTAAATGGTCAAAAGTGTTATGAGTGGGATGATTGATTTGATTTATTGGCCACCACCTGTAATATACAGCGTTATAGCACGTTTATTAGGCCTAAAAACGGTGTGTCCATCATTTACCTATGGAAGCCCTGTCAAAAAAGCTATTTGTGGCATGTACATTTGTTAACTTATTTAATGGGCACCTCGTAGGTAATGATGGACAATGCCAATTGTGTGTATTATTAATAAGTTATTCAGCTCAAACCAGCTGTAAATCACACAATACACTGGGCTCGTGGTGATGCTTTACAACTCTTAGTTGTTCCACATAAGCCTTAACAAGGTGTGTACATTTGCTACTTACTGGTAATGTGTCAAAGTGTTATGAGTGGGATGATTTGACTTATTTTGCCATCACCTGTTAATTACAGCGTTATAGCACTTTTATTAAGCCTAAAAACGTGTGTGTCCATCATTTACCTAGGAGCCCTGTCAAAAAAGCTATTTGTGGGCATGTACATCGTAACTTATTTAATGGGCCCCTCGTAGGTAAATGATGGACAATGCCAATTTGTGTTTTTACCTTTAATTATAGCGTTGTAACACGTTTATTAAGCCTAAAAACGGTGTGTCCATCATTTACCTATGGGGAAGCCCTGTCAAAAAAGCTATTGGGCATGTACATCGTAACTTATTTAATGGGCACCTCGTAGGTAAATAATGGACAATGCCTGTATGTGTTATTACATGCTAATTATAGCGTATATTAACGGTGTGTCCATCATTTACCTATGGAAGCCCTGTCAAAAAAGCTATTTGTGGCATGTACATTCGTAACTTATTTAATGGGCCCCTCGTAGGTAAATGATGGACAATGCCAATTTGTGTTTTTACCTTTACTTACAGCGTCGTAACACGTTTATTAAGCCTAAAAACGGTGTGTCCATCATTTACCTATGGAAGCCCTGTCAAAAAAGCTATTTGTGGCATGTACATTCGTAACTTATTTAATGGGCACCTCGTAGGTAAATAATGGACAATGCCTGTATGTGTTATTACATGCTAAATTATAGCGTATTACGTGTGTCCACATCATTTACCTATGGAAGCCCTGTCAAAAAAGCTATTTGTGGCATGTACATTCGTAACTTATTTAATGGGCCCCTCGTAGGTAAATGATGGACAATGCCAATTTGTGTTTTTACCTTTAATTATAGCGTTGTAACACGTTTATTAAGCCTAAAAACGGTGTGTCCATCATTTACCTATGGAAGCCCTGTCAAATAAGTTATTTGTGGCATGTACATTCGTAACGTATTGAATGTGGACCTCATATGTAAATAATGGACAATGCCAATATGTGATGACTTATTTGGACATTACCTGTAATTAGCGTTATAACACGTTTATTAAGCCTAAAAACGGTGTGTCCATCATTTACCTATGGGAGCCATGCCAAAAGTGTTATGAGTGGGACTTCCTGTGACCACAGGAAGTCCCAATCGTAACTTATCCAATGGGGCCCTATAATAGGTTAATAATGGACAAAGTGTCCATTCATAACATAGAAATCGTGTGTACATGAGACACCTACGGGGGGACCGTCAATAAGTCTACTGGGACTTCCTGTGACGTATCAAACACAGGAAGTGACAGTCATAACTTATTTGACAGTGGCCTCGTAGGCTTCCATTGGACAATTCTTTAAATGGCGTATTTTAAGACTTTAAACAACTTTCGTATGACAAACCCAAATATACGTATCCTAAAAGCACTCCTTATTGGTACATTCCCCACTTCAGGTTTTTTATAATGCCTACTTTGCATACACATGAAGTATTCACAGAAACAAGTCCCTGCCCAGCCTTTTATGCATAATTATGCTTTATTTTTGTGCAAATGCTTTGGGGCTTCGAATGCTAGTCCTTCACATCCTTAAGCAACACATATTCAAAGCCCATACCCCTCACAATAGGGCAAGTGCTCGAAAAAAAAATCACAAAAAATATTCACAAAATATTAAGGGTCTCACGCGACCCCAGAAACGGCAAATATAGCACACAACGAGGTCGTACCGACTCCATACTCTAGGAACCTAATGAGGGGCCGTGACTAGACATAGAATTGAATTGGGGTCGTTCGAACGTCCAGGGTCAGTTCTGGGGTCATCGTACGATAACCCACCTATGAAAATAATGGGATAGGCTGCAGCTGTCAGAGGCTCCCGTACGGCCCGCGCAGGCCCCAGGAGCCCAACACTTAGCAGAAAGTTGCGTCTAGTGGCCCTCGATGACATACCTAAAGGGCTAGTTGGTGACGTGATATTAAATATTTTTTCTTATTTTTCATACATCTCTCTTCCTCCCATAGTTCTCTATGGGCCATGGGCCTGAAAAAGGTTCATTTTAAGACTTTTAACAACTTTCGTGTGACAATCTCACAGATATGCATTCTAGAAGCACCCATAAAGATATATTTCACAATTCAGGCAGTGAAAATGCTTATTTTGCATACAAATGGACTTTTGACAGAATTATGCCTCTGCCCAGCTTTTATGCATAATTATGCTTTATTTTTGTGCAAATGCTTTGGGGCTTCGAATGCTAGTCCTTCACATCCTTAAGCAACACATATTCAAAGCCCATACACCTCACAGCAGGGCAAGTGCTCGAAAAAAAATCACAAAAAATATTCCCAAAAAATTTAGGTCTCACGGCGACCCCTAAACGGGCAAATATAGCACACAACGAGGTCGTACCGACTCCATACTCTAGGAACCTAATGAGGGGGGGCCGTGACTAGACATAGAATTTGAATTGGGGTCGTTCGAACGTCCAGGGTCAGTTCTGGGGTCATCGTACGACAGCCACCTATGAGCACACCAGGATAGGTTACGAGTGTCAGCGGCTCCCGTACGGCCCAAGGGGTCTCTAGAGGCCCCCAAATTTATATTCTGGTAGTCCATAGGCCCCTGTTTCACATACCAAATGGGTGGCTTTCTAGAGCCGAAGCAAACAGTTTCAGTGTGTTTCACACAAATCTCTCAATCAAGCCTCTTCGACTGAAAGGCACAAAGAGCCTCTTTCATTGGCAAAATGAACCAGAGTGAGGTTCAATTCTTTTTTCACAAAAATGGCACTTAGAAGTGACCCAGACTGACGACACTCGCTATCAAGGTTCATGGGACCCCCACCGCATACCTTGACGAACGTCGAGGCCCTGTGACCTTTTGACCCCTGTATTCTAGAGCGTACATTAGCAGCCTATTTGTAGGCCGACGGTGTCATTTCGGGCAAACCGAGCGGTCGACGAGGTCGGAGGGGCGCGGAACTCCAAGACCCGACCCGACCCGGGGGCCCGTGACGGGCCACATACGTGAAAATTGGACCAATCGGACCATTCTGCGCAGTGTCCATCATGAGCCTATGAATATGAATGGGATAGGTTACGACTGTCAGCGGCCCCTGTAGGGACCAAGGGGTGTCTAGAGGCCCCAAAATGTATATTCTGGTAGTCCGTAGGCCCCTGTTTCACATACCGAAAGGACGGCTTTCTAGAGCCGAAGCAAACAGTTTCAGTGTGTTTCACACAAATCTCTCAATCAGGCCTCTTCGACTGAAAGGCACAAAGAGCCTCTTTCATTGGCAAAATGAACCAGAGTGAGGTTCAATTCTTTTTCACAAAAATGGCACTTAGAAGTGACCTAGACTGACGAAACTCGCTATCAAGGTTCATGGGACCCCCACCGTATACCTTGACGAACGTCGAGGCCCTGTGACCTTTTGACCCCTGTATTCTAGAGCGTACATTAGCAGCCTATTTGTAGGCCGACGGTGTCTTTTCGGGCAAACCGAGCGACGAGGTCGGAGGGGCGCGGAACTCCAAGACCCGACCCGGGGGCCCGTGACGGGCCACATACGTGAAAATTGGGCCAATCGGACCATTCTGCGCCGTGTCCATCATGAGCCTATGAAAATGAATGGGATAGGTTACGACTGTCAGCGGCCCCCGTAGGACCCAAGGGGTGTCTAGAGGCCCCAAAATGTATATTCTGGTAGTCCGTAGGCCCCTGTTTCACATACCGAAAGGACGGCTTTCTATAGCCGAAGCAAACAGTTTCAGTGTGTTTCACACAAATCTCTCAATCAGGCCTCTTCGACTGAAAGGCACAAAGAGCCTCTTTCATTGGCAAAATGAACCAGAGTGAGGTTCAATTCTTTTTTCACAAAAATGGCACTTAGAAGTGACCTAGACTGACGAAACTCGCTATCAAGGTTCATGGGACCCCCACCGTATACCTTCACGAACGTTGAGGCCCTGTGACCTTTTGACCCCTGTATTCTAGAGCGTACATTAGCAGCCTATTTGTAGGCCGACGGTGTCTTTTCGGGCAAACCGAGCGGTCGACGAGGTCAGAGCGGCGCGGAACTCTAAGACCCGACCTGGGGGCCCGTGACGGGCCATATTCGTGAAAATTGGGCCAATCGGACCATTCTGCGGAAGTGTCCATCATGAGCCTATGAAAATGAATGGGTTAGGTTGCGGGAGTCAGAGGGTCCCCGTACGGCCCACGCAGGCCCAAGGAGACCAACACTTAGCAGAAAGTTGCGTCACGTGACCCTCGACGACATACCGAGGGGGCTAGGTCGAGACGCAAAGTTTAATATTTTTCCTTATTTTTCGTACATCTCGATGGCTCGCTTGGACCTCTGAGTGCCCGCGCACTGCCTGGCGCGGTCGGCGTGCATATCCAACGACTTTTTGTCAGATACCCCACCAGGGCCATTTTCGGCACTTTCGGGGTGTAGCGCCAGCAATAGGCAGCAAGGGGCGTCAAACTAGCGATTCTAGGTGCGCAACGGACGCGAGGAAGACTCCGGTAGAGTTAGGTGGTTAGGGGGATGCGAAAGGCACCTTTCGGACGCAGTGATGAAGATTAGGCAGTCAGGGGGATGTTTAGGCGCTTTCCGGCCAAGCCCCATCAATAGGCAGCAAGGGGCGTCAAACTGTCGATTCTAGGTGCGCAGTGGGACGTGAGGAAGACTCCGGTAGAGTTAGGTGGTTAGGGGGATGCGAAAGGCACCTTTGGGACGCAGTGATGAAGATTAGGCAGTCAGGGGGATGTTTAGGCGCTTTCCGGCCAAGCCCCATCAATAGGCAGCAAGGGGCGTCAAACTGTCGATTCTAGGTGCGCAGTGGGACGTGAGGAAGACTCCGGTAGAGTTAGGTGGTTAGGGGGATGCGAAAGGCACCTTTCGGACGCACCGATGAAGATTAGGCAGTTAGGGGGATGTTTAGGCGTTTCGGCTTAAATTGTCCACTCGCAGTACTTTACCACCCCTTGTGGTGTCCAGACAGTGACTTTGCGGAAAAATGGCCCCTAAACGACGATAAGGGAAAAACGTCCGGCTGCCATCTGAAAATGCGCGATTTGGCCGTCCAATGGAGCTTACGATCCCTTCGCGCTACTAGGCGTCCAATGGCAATCAATATGAATGGGGTTTTGTCCACCGTTTACCTAACTTCCCTTACCTGGGAAATAACTCAGTGACGCGCCAGAGTTATGGGGTTTTGACTAGTGCTATAATCTCGCTGAAATGATACCTTACTTTTCCATCCTGTCCCTACATTTGACATGACCCACTTCTCGTGTGGTGTCCATGCCCCTGTGTATTTTCTGACATCATTCCAAGAGTCACAGCCTGACATTGACTGCATAGTTTGGTATGACACGCCAATTCCAATCCGGGGTCATCACACAGATACACATCATATCCCCTCCAACTGGAGTTTTTTCCATTACAATTAATGACACTGCACAGGTCAAATGTATATGACGTTGTTGATCCATTCACATAATCTAACTTAATTCCTTTTTCGAATCTCTCTATACAGGGATCAGGTTTGGTTGACCTTTTGGGTCTAGTGACATTCTTTCCTTCTTGCCACTGTTCTATTCCGAAATAAGACCCACAATTATGATTGCGATGATGATCAGGATCGCCATACAACTCCAATTTTCCCATAATTTCATGGTTTCATGATTAACTTGTTAATTAATATAAATGGTAACAATAAGTAGAAAATGTAAGAATAACATCAAAAGGAAAAATAAATAAATAAAAATCCTATCTAGAGTATTACAATACTATCTAAAATTTTATGACATACACTTTATATGCTTATAATGAATATATGGTTATAACTATGTCCACTCCTGTGAAGACTTCACTTAAGATACTCTGAACTCTCTGAAAGTCTAGTTTATCCAGTCCGCACCCCAGCCGAGGCACTGAAACCCTTCTTACTTTGTGCTGTACGCACCAGTCTCTCATGTGTCGTAAACTATTGGTGAAATCTTCGTATGTGGGGAGATCAGTACATTTCACTTTTGTGATCAGATGAAAGATGGTCCTACCGTCTTCCTCGTGAGTTACCGCACATTCACCTGATTTTTTGTTTTGCTGTCTCACTTTCTCCACACCATACCTATTCTTAAATGTTACTGCAATACCTGCCCCATATGCACAATCTTCACTTACACAGTGCGCTAAAGGTTCTTGGTGGACTTGCAAAAATATCACCTTTCTTGTGTATGACCTGTAATTTTTTCCTTTTTCTGCGCACCCTTGCACTTCACCTTCAACACCCTCCCTCTCTTGGACCTGAGATCTCAGGTCCACAGCCGTCTGTTCCAGAGACCTACTTGGTGAATCACATGCCACACAAGAAGACAAATGATACCAGGTGTCACCTTTTCCTGCTAGGCGGACACAGTGGGATGTTCGTGAGGTGACACGCAGTGGTTTAGACCACCTGGGCTCGTTCCACTTCCTGCGGAAGGTCTTCAGTCGCACCCACTCAGTGGGTGGTGGAACAGGTTCTGGTTCAGTTTCCGGTGTGACCTGCTGGGAAAAGTGTTGGATCAGAGCAGTTAGTTTGTCAAAATAGGCAAATGTGACAGAGGTTTAATGGTGTCCGGCCTCAGAGGTGTGGTCGGTCCAGGAAAAGATCGACCTGTAAGCAATTCAAAGGGTGTAAAGCCAGAAATCCTGTTAACAGAAGAACGTACAGACATTAAAGCTATGGGGAGTGCAGATAACCAGGTCAATTTTGTCTGTGCACAGATTTTAGCCAATTTCAGTTTCAGAGTGAGATTCATTCTTTCCACCTTTCCTTGAGATTGTGCATGGTAGACGGCACCAAAGCATGTGTGAGACCCCAGAGACTGCTCAACCACCTTTAATTGTTCATTTTAAAAAATGACTGCCATTATCCGATCTAACTCGTCTGGGAAATCCATAATGCGGGATGTAATGGTTGATTAGACACTTAATTACTGCGGTACTGTCTTCTCGGCCAACAGGGTATGCTTCTGGCCATCCCGTAAAGTAGTCAACTATCACCAAGAGGTTTGTTTACCTTGGACCCTGGTGATCATGTCTGTAAAGTCAATTACAATCTCTTCCCCTGGGCCGCAGATAGGTGAAAATGTGCCTTGCAATTGTTTCAGGGAAGGTTTAACGTTATGTTCTTGACACGTGTTACAGGACAGAACGTAATGGGACACCATTGAGGTCAGAAAAGGGTGCCACCAATGTCTAAGTGTCCTCAACATCGTTTGGTGCTGACATGGGCGAGGCCATGCGCCTGTTTAAGAATGGAAGTAGTCAGAGCTGTGGGCAATGCTGGTCTTCCATCTGGTGCTTGCCAGAGGCCGTCAGGTGCACGTAAAGCACCATGTTCAATCCAGACTGATTTCTCCTCTGGACTTGCTTTGTTATGTTCAATAACAAGGTATGCCCTGTTAAACTGTGGTAACAAGTTTTCCCAATGATTAGAGGTCTGTACCACCATCTGCATTTTGTTATATCCTGCGGCCAATTTTGCTGCTGCATCCGCAGCATCGTTTCCTTTGGTGATCATGGAATCATCTTTTGAGTGACCTTGGCATTTGATAATTGCCACTCCGCGGGTATCATCAGAGCCTAAATCGTTGCCAAACTGGTAGTTCGACATGTACAGCCGTAATGACATAAGCAGAATCACTGAAAATGTTTACTCTATTTGTCCCTGCAAATTTCAACGCTTCGGTTACTGCTATCATCTCTGCTCGCTGTGCTGACTGTTTACCCTGCAGTCTGTCTGATACCCTAGTGACAAAACCCTTCTCTGTTTGTTCCACTACGGAAAACGCAGCTGTTAGTGAACCATCCTCTGATCTGAAGCAGCACCCATCCGTGTAGAGCGTCATTACTTGTGGAGGACTCGTTAATGGAGATGCAGAGAGATGTCTGACACGGCAAGCTAACTCAGTGATGGGTGCACAGTCATGGGGTAAGCCACCTGTTAAGAGATCAGCCATATTAATACCTTCATGTGTATAGGTGATATGCGGTGCTGTCAATGATTTGGCTAGTCTACGCTGTCTCAGGGGCGAAAAGGTGAAAGCTGCCGAGTTGACGAATGACATAATTGAGTGTGTCGTGAGAACAGTCAGTTGGTGGCCCATGACAATGTGTGATGTTTTCTCAATTATTTCGCCAAACCTGCAGCAAACCTGCAGCAAACCTGCCACAACTAGGCTGTCGTTGTTCAATGCTGTCCAGGAGGACGCTGACATACATTCAAATCCTCCTCGTTCCTGCCTGCTTTTGGAATAGCACCCCATGTGCACTGCTCCCTGTTTCAGAGACATCTAGGAAGAAACTTAAAGAGTAATCAGCACAATTCAAATGAGCTGCATGTGCCAATTGTGCTTTCAATGTAATAAAAGCCTGTTCTGCTTCAGGGGTCCATGTCAATTCAGCCTTTACATTTTTCATACCCTGCTCTTTCACGATTTGTCTGAGGGGCGAGGTTAAGGAAACATACATAGGGATGTAATTTCTGCTGAAACCTGTGAGGCCAAGAAAGGAAAGCATGTCCTTTACATTGGTTGGTTTGGGATGTGTTAGAATCCTGTCACGTTGACGATGGGAGAGAGTAGAGCCCTGTGGTGTGATCAGTCTTCCCATGAAGGTCACAGATTGCCTACTGACTTGTAACTTTCCCTTTTTTCTGGAGCGGCATGGTAGTTTTCTCATCCACATTTTTTTTCCCATTCAGCATAAAGGGCTTCCAAACTTGGTTAAATATGCCTGGTGAAAAATAACCCTTGAGGGAGTCTGTTGTAAGAGTACTGGCGCCCTCTGTAGGTAAAGGCCAGACATGACTTACAGTCCTCAGACAGTGGTACACAGAAAAATGCATTTGCCAGGTCTATGCAGGTGAACCACTGGTGAGCTGGGGTCAAATTTGAGAGGGTAATATATGGGTTAGGAACCGCTAGCGTGGGTGTCACTACCATACTGTTGATTCGTCTGAGGTCATGAACAGTCTGTACTTGTTGGTGCCTGGTTTTTACTGGAAAAATAGGAGTGTTCCATGGAGACTTATAAGGGGTGATCACTCCCCTCTCTAGGAGTCCCTGGACAGTTGATGCAATACCCTCATCCGCTTCAGGCTTGTTGCGATATTGGGGCACCCAAACTGGGTCACTAGATGACAAGTTGAATGTTATAGGTTTGATACTACATAGACCAACATCTGTTGGTCCCTGGACCATAAGTCAGATGGTTGCATTGCAATTAACTGCTCAGCTCCTGGGCCATCTGTTTGCACTCTTCCATGGCTCCTAGAGATCTGTGTATGTGTCAAAATCCCTATGTCTTCTGTGGTTGCCTGTACCCAATAAGACTTTGTTGTTGGCGAATACATGACCATTTGATGTCAGTGGGCTCCCAATCTTCAACAGCTCTCAATTTTTTAGTCATACCTCCTAATTCCCTTGCTTCATGGCCTGGATGCAGTGCCAGAGAAATGTGTGGTGCAGCTGTGTCTGTCATTTCATACCATTGAAGTTGTTCAGCAGTAAGGGTGATAGGGGCCACAATACCTTCCTTCCCTACATATAGGCCGTCACCTGTGAGACGCCATCTGTTTCCCTCTATGCTGTTAAATAGCTCATGGTACATGACATTGTCATTTCTGTCATAAAATAGTGTGCAATGTAGCGGGTCAATGGGCGTTAAAAAGATATCTATGTCTGTTATCCATGGCCGGTGGTGTTATACAATGACACTACACTCGTTGGGGATGGGGAAATATCTAATTCTACTACCCAGTAAATGTCCGCAGCCTCTTTCAGTGGGCCTCCTAACAAGACATTTTGTGTGTATTTCTGCAGCCAGCGAACAATTAACTTGTGTGCCATCTGGAAAACTTACAATTACCCCCTCTGGTGAACATAAATGCTGGCTCCTAGTTTGATAAGTAGATCTCGACCTAATAAGGGTACAGGAGCATTAGAGGAGTACAAGAATGAAGCTCTGATTTGCAACATGCACTCTCAATTTGTTTGTCATAGGCCATTTTTCCATCCCACCAGAGAATCCCATTACTCCCACTGTTTTATCACTCAGATCTTTTTGTGTGCCTCTTGTTACAGTGGAGTATGTCGCCCCAGTGTCCACCAGAGCTTGTAGTGGTCTGTTGTTAACCACTATTTCCATGAGGGGTTCAGCCATTCCCCTCATGGTGGTCCTCTGTGGGCCCCTTCAACAGTTCTCCGCGTCCGCCCCCGGGCCCCATGTTGGGTGCATGGGCGCCTGTAGGTTTGGTGGCGACGAGAGTTGTTGTCCCGGGTATTGTGGGGTATGGGTCCCCTGCCACGACTACCAGGTCCACCTCTGCGAGGACCCCATCCCCCTGCAGGTGGGCCTGTAGTTTGGCCTTCCCTTCGCTGATTGGGGCATTCTCTTATAAAATGATCAGTAGCACCACACGCATAACAGGCACCCCTCCCCCCCCCTACCCATACTACCTCTTCCTCCACTTCCCCTATATCCTCCCCATTGTCCTCTAGGGGGCCTATTCCACTGGGGTGGAACATGGTATACATGCTGTACACTACCAAAGTCAGGGGAAATCAATGGGGCTGGCTGTTGGGTCATTTGTTTAGTCCTCTTTTGTCCATTAGCCCTAGCTAGGTCTAATTGTAATTTTAACAGTTTTTTTTAGTTTTTTCTAACTCTTCTTCTTTACTGGTTTTATCGACCACCCTGTCTATGTGATGTACTAAATGTCTTTCCCAAACCTCATTGCTAGCCACTGGTATGTCTGGGTTGTTTTCCATAGCTTGCTTTACACCATTGGGGGCCCCTGACATCACTGCTGTATGGAAAATGTCACGTGTTATGGGGTTGCTTAAACTGTTTTCCTCAACCATTTGTTCCCACTCCGCTGCACATCTAAAATGGTAGCTCGCACCTGTTTCCCCTGGCTTGATGCGGAATTTAATATTTTGATATGTTGTCGGTGGTGTTGGGAATTGCCTTCTAAGTGTTTTTCCTATTGCAGTGCTGACCGTTGTAAATGTTGTCTCATTATCTTCTTGATCTATGTCTGCGTCTTTTTCAAAATCGGCCATCTGTGAGGCCGTAAAAATCTGACCCAATAAGCATCTAAGGTCTCCCACAGCCAATGTGGTACCAAGGCACAGAGCCATCAATTTAGTCAACCACCTGCCGCGCCTGATGTAATAGGGGGAAGTTTAGCTAGTACGGCAGTCATATCGCTATGACTCCATGGTTGATATCTTGGTTGCCCTGTTCCTCTTTGTACTAATGGCATTTGTAAATTGCCCGCTTTTAGCTGTTGTGTTGCTGAAAAACTAGGCTCTCCATCACCTCTCTTGTCCATCCACGGACCATAATCTCTTTGTTTTAGTTTTGGAGTGATCAATCTTCCAAGCCCTATCCCTTACTGGGGTGTACTGTCCCTCCGTACCTGCATCCCTTGTCTCCCTCTGTTTAACAGGTGCACACCCATTCTCACTCATGTTGCCCAGTCCCTGTTTTTCTGTTACTCTCGCTCTTGTCCTTCTTGCAATGGGGGTACCATACATAGTGCCCGTGATAGTCACGTCCATTTGTGTTGCATGAGGTGCGGTCTCATCCTTTTCACTTTCATCTCCATCTAAACTTTGATCACCCTGTACTGAACCCAGTAGCGGACTTAGACTCTGATATTTTATACCTCCGCACGCCCCTCCTTCTTCCCCATTGGACACATGTTGTTCTGTTTCTATCCCCTCGGTTGGGTGCTGCATTGCTCCTTGGACTACTGTTGTAAGCTGTTGTAATTGTTGTCTTAACTCATCTATCTCAGACGTTGTGTCAGGCAATTCTACATCTACTTGTCTTCGTTCACTTTAACCATAACTTGCTGCAGGTTTGCCTCATGCGGTGGTGGTTTTGTTAGTAATTGCAAGTCCGGATATAGTTTTGGGGGTGGGGAATATGCTGTCTGATCAGAGGAGTTACCCTGAGCACTTCCTGTCTTCTTTGTCATTTCTTTGTCTGGCTTCACTGCCTTCACATGTTCCCCTATACCCTTAGTTTTAGCAGGACTGAGGGCTGTTGCAGTAAGTGCAATTCGTGTCCACAGCCTGAGGTCTGTTCTATATTCTTCCTCTTGGTTCAAATGTTTACACCTATTTATCCACTTCACTTTAGTCTTTTCTTCTACATGTCTTTTCAGTCTTACATGCGCCCTTCTTTCCATATCCCTGACTTTTGGTGCTAGTGGCACCGACATTTTGTCAGGCGTATCCCACCCGTTCTATACATATCTGACTCCATTTATTCTCCCATATTTTCTTTTCCTTTTTATGACATTTAGGCTCCGCCTGAGCTAATAGCATATCTACTATATTTCCCCACTGTTCTAGAATTGGTGTACACACGTATTCCTCACATTCCTTTTCATATTCTGCCATCCTCTCTTTATTATTTTATGTAAACAATCCAATACGCAGAAAAATATATACAAATGTTCATATAAAATCACAGAAAATATATAAATCTTACAAATTTATGGTTTCCAGCACCAAGGGAATCAAACCCAAATTTATGGTTATTAAAAAATAAACCAAGGGAATTTAACCCAGAATTTAGGGTTATTAAAAAATAAACCAAGGGAATCTAACCCAGAATTTATGGTTATTAAAAAATAAACCAAGGGAATCTAACCCAGAATTTATGGTTATTAAAAAAAACCAAAGGAATCAAACCTCAGAATTTATGGTTACTCCGAACCAAAGGAATCAAACCTCAGAATTTATCCGATTAATAAACTTCAAATAGTAATTTAATTCTACTTACACGAGATGTTCATCAAATTCAACACATCAATTTAGTTTTTCCAATAGGCAGAATTTGATTAAACAGGTTTCTGCTCACCTTAGTTTTCTTGGCCGGCCGTGTGTTGAACCTGAATCCGTCTCGCCTTGAATTCCGGTCTTTTGCCGCTTTTATCAATCAAAAAACTGCCTTTTTCCTCAATCACGTCGGGGTCACCAATTGATGGACTACTAAGTGTCCTGCATGTTCAAAAATTGAAGGGAGGCAATCTCTAATAAGTATTGAAGTTTATTAATCAGATTATATCAAAACAGCGCGCTGGGTTGTCAGACAAAAGAGTAACAAAATCACATGGTATTTATAGCATAGCTCGACGATCTATCTTCTGGAAGGGAGGGGGATCCTTCCTTGTTTCCACCAATGGCTGATCTCTCCTTTGTCCTCTTTAGTTTCTGAAAAACAACAGAAAAAACACATACCACATCCCCTGTCTTAGAATTGATTCACCAGTTAGCCCATCACTCCTTTCAGCCTGAGGGCCTCTCCGTTCTTGCTGTTAATAGATAAGGTTTTGGTCAGCTGACATACGCAAGATCAGCTTGAGGCATTGAGGCATGACCGCCTGAGCTCGCCTGATGACCGCCTGAGCTCGCTTCCTCTTTTCACCCCCCTCCTTGCAAAGAGCGGATTAGTATTGAAAATAGTTTTTAAGCAATTCATAGCAAGAGATGTATGATTATAATTTCAATGCACCTTTCAAGAGTAAATGATTATTAATAAAACATCAATCAATATAACATAATAACATGATTATACGGGTTATATTTCCCACACATCAGTCTATTAAGTGGACTGGAAAAGATGTTTCCACAGTATGACACGTGTCTTTTGACATTGTGTGATACTACATGTGCAGTCATTTTTTTAAAATGAACGGTATGCACTGGTCGACTCCCATGCACGAAGTGCTACTGGCATGGTTGATGGAAATGGAACAAGTGTTGTTGTATATTTTTCATACATCCATCTATCCATTTTCTACCGCTTGTCCGAACTACCTCGGGTCACGGGGAGCCTGTGCCTATCTCAGGAGTCATCGGGCATCAAGGCAGGATACACCCTGGATGGAGTGCCAACCCATCGCAGGGCACACACACTCACTCATTGTATATTTTTCATCTCTTGAAAATTTGTTTCACCATATTTGCAATTTGGCAACCACGCTCACTGAGAAGCAGAAACCTTTTGAAATAGCTAGTGTCTGTATAAGTGTTCCAACTGTAAAACCTGCACAATTACAAATTCTTTCAGCAGAGACATGTAGACGAACAGATGAAATTGTGAGCTTTGCAGCCAGTGACTTGGTTTTGGACAATGGTTCTGTTTCAAAACAAAATGCACCAAAACTGAAAAATGCCAGACGAACAAAAGCGTTTAAGAGTAACAGACGAGAAAGAAAAGAAATTTGAAATGGATATTGATTTCGATACAGTAAATGAGGTGCCAGTAAACGATGCAAGAACCAAGTGTAAGATTTCAGCAAGTAACTGTACTTCAAAAACAAAAAGAAAGATAAATGATGTTATTGAAGTGAATTCAGATGTTGAATTTGTTAGCGACGCAGTAAGTGAAAACATGATGTTTAGTCCTATTTCTAGATATACGTGTCAAAATGTGTGCACACGTTTAAAGGTAGACTTTGTTAAACCAGATTTTCCAGTATTCACACGTGTTGGGATTTTAGGAGTTCCATGCAAAAATGACAGTATAGTCGCTGATGGGAATTGTTACTTCCGTGCTATCTCTCAAGCTGTGAGTGGAACACAAAAATATCATAGAAAAATAAGACTTGCTGTTGTGCAACAGCTGAAAGAGAATGGTGAAAAATATCGTAACATTTTGAGAAGAGAGTATTCTTCAGTCTCAGAGTATATTAACAAGTCCAGGATGCAATATGTTAATAACTGGGCAACAGAAGTTGAAATACAAGCAACAGCAGATTATTTGGGAATCGATGTCTTTACCTTTCATGATGCCCGGTGGTTAAAATACAGTTGCAATGGAAAGCGTTTGTCAAAACATGGCATTTACTTAGAAAACTGCCTAGGAAACCATTATGAAAATGTTGTTTGTGTTAATGAACCTGAACTATCCAGTTGCTATGGCTACTGCAAAACCCCTGTGTCTTTTATAGAGGGGTACAATATTAGATCAAACATTAAGAATGAAAATATTGAGAAAAAGGAACCGTTTATTGAGGCAAAACTGCAGCATCGTTGTGTATTAAATACAACTCCAAATGATACATATTGTGCTGTGAGTGTGTTAACGGATTCTGAGGTTGAAGTTGTCGGTGATTCTAATGTAGAAGTTGTGGAAGATTGTAATGTTGAAGTTGTGGAAAATGCAGATCCAATCACATTTAAATATAGTCCTCTATCTACAGAAGTTGCACGTATTTTATGCAATACATTTAAATTGGATTTGTTGCAAGAAAACATACATGTACCCACTGTTTTTGGGTCTTTAGGTGTTGTTTGCAAGACTGATAAAGTTGTAAAAGATGCTAGTTCTTTTTTTAGAGCAGTAGCACTATTCATTACTGGTTCTCAAAAGTCTTGGGAAGATAAGACTAGCTGTAGTCAAATATATGGAAAGTGACAGTGAAGAACATGTGAAGTTAGTAGGAAAAATCTGTTTCGATGTCTGAATACATTTTAAAGTCACGGATGAAATATGTTGGATCCTCTGCTTCAGACATAGAAATTCCAAGGAATTAGGAGTGAACCTATTTATTTTTAATGGGTGGCAAATGGGTCAAATACAGTTCCATGGGTACACTTCTGTCAAGTGAAGGAATTTACCTAAAACAATGTGAAAATAATTATTTTGAGCCTGTAATATGTGTCCAAAATGATCAAAAGACTGTTTGCTTTGATTTGTGTAAAGTGGGTATTTTCCCTCTGTACACAAGTAGAGAGAATTCAAAAAGACATACAGACAGGACTGCACATTTTTCTATTTCAAATAGCAAGAATTGTTTATCTAGATATTATCGAGGAAAAAAGACCTTCCAGACAAACATTCAAAATCAGAATGTGATTAATAAGGAGATGAAAAAGAACGTTGCTAAAAGGAAGTATGAGGAAGATGTGTTGTGCAAGGAAATGAAAATAGACATGAGCAAAAGGAAGTATTAAAAAAATGTTGCACAAGGAGAAAGTAAGGGAGTTGAGCAAGGTTAAGTATAGGGAAAATGCGATGCACAAGAAGAAGCTAAAGGAATTGAGCAAAAAAAAGTATAGAGACAATGTGTTGCACAAAAATAGACTAAAGGAATTGAGCAGAAAAAAGGATCGAGACAATGTGTTGCACAGGGAAAAAGTAAAGCCTTTAGCACAAGAAAGTATCACAAAAACCCTTTGCATAAGAAACGGGTCAAAGCAGGTGTGAAATTAAGAAGGCAACAGATTAAAGTAAAGCAGAACAGTTTGATTTTGTTATGCAGCAGTTTTTGGATTTAGTAAAAGATGGGCCAGATTTTGTGTGTTGTGTTTGCCATCGATTGTTGTTTAAGCATCAGATTTTAAATTGTAAAAGACATATAGTATGAACCTTAATTTTAATAAATTAATCACTTTTGCACCACCACTTGATGTTAAAAAAATGTCATCAAATCTAAGTTATGGCCAGCCATGTTTGTTTTTAGTATTATATAACTTTTCATTATATGACTGAAACTCTGACAATATATTTTCTGTTTACTATGATACTTTATCTATATATTTCCACAGTAACACAGACTGCAACCAACTATTGAATCGGAGTAATAAAATGTTAACCTTAATTTCATACACTTAATTTACACCAGACTCAAATTTCATGAAACCTACTTTATGAGCTGTCCTCTAGATTTGTGTATTTATTATTAGATTTTGGTACTGTATGAAAATAAGATTTGTTATAGCAAAGAAAACTAAGATCCATAAGATGGCGTATTATAGATTTTGTAGCAAGTGCACCAACATCTTGCAGTACCTGACAGAGACATCGCTGGGTTAGCTGCCTAACACGAGTTTAAACAGACACAATGGGGAAGACTGTTAAAAACAGGACAAATAGGGAAGATAACAACTAAGACTGTGAAACGTGGAAACTGTAAAGCCACGGGATTATCCCAAAACGACAAGCAGAGCACCGTTACAATGCTCCTGTAAAAATGAGTTTCATTGTGTTCGTGCAAAGGACAGCGGCACTGAACGGGTTCTCAGAGAGGCACTGAGCAGCAGAGATGTGGTCACTCGTCTGCACTATTATACCAGTATTTATCTTATATGTAGTCAGAGTTCTTTCGCTTTATTCACGCGTGCTTGTTTAAGCACACAGACACACAAACCATATGAACACCCGACTCATTGCTCTGCTCATTAACCGCTTCAGTTCACAACATTTTAGTGCTAATTTATTTTCAATAAAGCCATGTATTTGTGATCATCAGCTGGTGATACGGACACAACCTGGATAAGCACACACAGCCACACACACAGAAGCTGCTCGGACGAACACTCTGCTCATTGCTCCAATACAGTTCACATCTGTAAATACAAGATCGCATAAATACCAACATTGACCATTATAGATATTTAACACTACACTTCATAACATATTTGTGCCACATTTTTTGTTAAAGACACCATTTGCATGTATCATGTATTTGTGATCATGTGATACTAACAGGGAGCCGCTGGATAAGCAGACACAGCCACACACTCATATTATTTTACAATACATGTGTCTATCCATCTCTCCTTCACCGCATCAGCTGCAAGTGATAGCGTGTCGGTTTTAATCCATTGCACAAAGGTCTGAACAGTAAATAACGCAGTCTACTAATAAACACATCAACACTGTCTCATGCATGTTGTATTGTGTATACAGTATAGTGTTATCAGCACTCAGATGTTGCATCAGAACGCTGTTCCTGCCTGTCTGGCGAAATATACAACAGGGTCTTAATCAAACCTCATGGATGAAATGTCTTTAAAGTACACCTGTTGTGATCAGTTACAGCAATGCATTTAAATGTGTCATTTAATGCATTTATTCAAATATGTCTAGGTTAGTACATTGTTATAAAAGACCTGGATCCAGAACCTGGATCAGTTTAAAAAGATAAAGCAACTCAAGTCAGACCAGTTTGAAGGTTTGTGGAAAGTATGTAGCTTGAAAGCATTAGGAGGTCGCACGCACGCCTGCCCCTGACAAGCAGTCCCCACCGGATGACATGTTTTCACCCAGCTTGGCTTCGTTCCATTCGGACCGCGGGACAGAATGAACCATTCACATCATCAGACTATTTCTGTAGTTTAACTTGAGCAGCGCGTCTACATAACTGAGCTGTACACATCACGCGCACTCAGGGACATTTATGATGACCATATTTGGCCGATATCTTCTAATATTTTCATATAGCGCCAAATGCACTTCATCTGAACTCTTTCTGCTCCCTAAACGCACTGGACACAATGGACACTTTTACTGTAACGCTTTAACGAAATGCAGCAGTACTAAAGTATTTTTAGCCGTTTGTGACATTATAAACCATAACCTCTTGTATCTACATTTAGCATTAATGATATGAATCATATCAATAGCATTAATAATCAGCATGTTAATAGCATTTTCATAATGAATCATGTTTAATTGGAGATCATTGAGAATCAGTTCTAGTATGAGTGGCATGGAAAGGCTCCTTGCTACTAACTTTGTAAGTACTTCTGCTCATGATAAATTAATTTAAGTTGTTACATTTTGTTGACAGTATTAAATATTAAATAGGCCACTAGGACTTCACTTTAACACCAACGCCTACAAACTGTGGGTATCAGAATATGAAATAAATGGCTTGTAAACACGTGTCTCATGCGTGCAAGTTGCCAACTATCTGCTTTAATCCCAGAACTTCTGTAATCATTTAACAGAGAAATAACGACAATTGTGGATGAAAAGATTATTAGTGACGCTGTTTCATCTACTGATGATAACTGATTTCTCTGCTTCAGTCGCACACGTGAGGATGCAGCAGTATACAAGATAATCCAACATGTAGATCGATATAAATAACAAAACCGGAAGACGTTCGCTGTAACAATAAAACATACGCCACCTAGTGGTTAAAACCTAATAACCTAGACTAGGTTCTTATACAGTTTCTCCTGCTTAGAGAAATCGGAGGAGGCCGCCTCCGTCAAATGTCGTGCCGCCTCAGTCTCTCGCCCAAGTTATGTAGGGTGTCTTCACACAAATGCTTCGTGCATTGAACAGACTGTTATTTGTAACTGCAGTTGAAGCATCACGCCACAGTGGACGCGCTGTTTCGTTATCAGCATACTACGGAGGCGCTAAAAAGAGTTGCAGAACAGAAGCAAGCGTTTCACGGCTGTTTGTTTTTTTCATCCGAGCACGTTTCATTTCTTAAATTGACATGACGTACATCATTGTAATGTTTTCCTCTGTGCAGTTGGATCGTTGAATTAACGTATACTGTACACAACGAGTTCGCCAGTATGAACGCACATTGCACACGAATTACTCTTTTGAACCGATTCCTTTAAACTATTGAACTTTGCAGTCACTGGCGCGTATAAGAGATCATTGAATCATTTAAAGTGAACCACAGATAATGCAGATGTGAATGAGCTTTCCACATTTAGCAACTGTTAATTCAGTTGGTTATTGTGGGCTGAAAAGTTAGTTGAAAATGTTAAAAAAGTGTTTTGTTCTGTTTGGTTGAATAAAATGAATGTTTCAGAACTTAATTGTCATTTTCCTCTAATTTTATTATAACTTTTTATAAGTCAAAGTTACTTTGTTAAAGCCACTTAAAGGCACGTGTGTGTACAAGATCAGGATGGCACCACCTCCGCCTCATGTTGAGCCAGGAAAACCCTGTTAAATATTACATGTATGTTATTATTACTAGTTTATATTAAGACTTTTAACTACGGAGACCCTAGTTTCTCTCTAAAAAACCCTGAATGATCTCTAGGTGCATTCGTCGGCCACCCGCCAGCTCTTTCTGAGAGTTATATTATGCACACGCAGTGCGCACAGACGCATGGTCCGTGCTAATTAAACGTATAAAGCAGAAAGAAGTGGTCCACGCGCGCAGCACATGCATAATACAGATACACAAGAGTAGCCGACCGTTCTTTTATATTTTTAGGAATATTAAACCCATGCGCAAGAATGCGGGTCCTTCGGTTCTCACGGGAGAGCCATGGAGATGCACATAGACCGCAAAGCAACTATTTGATTTGCGTTCATTTCATTGACATAGTTTACATTCAATTACTTCGCACCTCTATTATTATGTATCAATTTTAGAGGTTTATAATGTAGTGATGTTCCAGGAAACATGTGATTTTGTATGGCGAATATTTTTTCTGTTATTCGGATAAATTCGTTATTTGTTTTGAAGCCGTTATCAGGGTCTTTCCGAATAAGGTATTCGGCTTCGGGCACATCCCTATACTTACAGGATTGTTTTTTGTCTCTTCATTGTCTTATGTGGCAGTTAAGCAGTCCATTTATTTCGGTTCACCAACTCAGACGATGACATGTATGATCACTATGGTTACCGCGATATAGGCACAACTGAAGTAGCTAACCGGTCGCCATAAGCTATATAAACTTGCCTGAATATATCTAAAATGATATTCATATGATTCTATCTATAGTTAACTCAATAAAATGTGTTGAACTTATATAACTGTTTTATAAGTAGATTGATGTGAGTATGTGTGACGCTCTTGGCAAAAACAGGGGCCTGTATCATGAATGTTGCTCAACAAACTTACGGTTACAGGATTAGTTTTTCAACTCAAGCTTTGATCCTGAACCTAACACAAGTTCACAGGCGCGAGCACATGATCGAGTGACAGTGGCATCGCAAAACCAATCGCGCTCAACATGGATAGAGGGGATTCCGTATGTTTCTCAGGAAATAATTATCCACAAATGTTAGTAACACAAAAATGTATTTCAACAGTATAACTGTTTCTGAATATGTCTCTCTCTACGCAAGAAAAGGTGTTTCAGAAACACTGCTGATTGCGTTAATGCGCAAGTTAAGCGACTATATAGTAGGCCTACACACATTTACTGAAGTATACTTTAGCAATGAAAATATTACCGTAATGTAATATGATGTACAGTATGTGTATAATGTGTGCGTGTCCCCCCACAGTGGATGAAAATATCCTGCCTTATATTAGTTATCATTTGGTTTATCTTTATTAATGAGGGTGAAGCACATGATGAAGAGAAACTATCTGTGCGCTCTGACAGAGTTAAAGAGATCAATGTACTGTAGGCTTCTATTCAATACGGCACACGTGTGAATGTGAGGATTTATATTTGACGTTACTGGTGTCTCTGTTATTGTAGGACATGTAGGATTCTACTGTAAATAAAGAAGGCTAGATAAAAAACATGCCAGTATGTGAATAAAGTAGTCAGTTGAGGTGTACATTTAAAAATCTGATGGTCGTCTCAATCCTGACTCTGGTGTGACTGAGGGCAATGTTGAAGTGGTTCTGCGGTCAGGATAGGGACAACCTCTGGCATACATAACCCTGTCTGACACCAACAGGCTATCAAACAGTCCTATGATAGAACAAAGAAAGATTGTATTGAAGTTTGAAATTGAGTTTTTCACATATTTAATTCATTTCAGGGTTTTGTACGTTACCCATTTGCTACCTCCCTTAAAGCACTGACACAACAGAGATGCATTAATGTAACAACAATGTAAAGAAATACATGTTGTATTGAAAGGGCAGTTAAAGAATGGAATATAAATACATTTCATGTGAGTGCAGGGAAAGCCAGCAAATGTTATCTCTAAAATCAGATTTTAACTATATAGTAACCATTGTATTTGATTTCAAATTTATATTTATATCTTTTTATATTAGTATTTTTATTTTATTGAACATTATTAAAAAGAACTAGCCATTGTAACACACACTGTGAGTTAGTTGCGACTTATATGTAAATTAAAGCCGAGTTACTTTCATGGTACGTAAAACCCAGGGTTGGCGCAAACTAATCCTAAACTTATCTGGCTAGCCATCTAAACCAAAACAAACAACAAAAAACAAAACAAACACAGAGAGTCTCAAGGGTAAAAATCCAAAACATACAAGGAGAGCCTCTAAAGTAATCCGCCTAGGCAAACATACGGAAACATAATCCTCGACAAAGTGATACTAAAACAAGAGGGTATAAATAGTTCTTAGGAATTGGGTGCAGGTGCTGGTGTAATCAGAAGTCTGGGGATTGTGAGCGGGAAAATCGTCTCGGTTACGTATGTAACCTCGGTTCCCTGATGGAGGGAACGAGACGTTGTGTTGAGAGACAGACTGGGGTTTGATCTTGAGAACCTATCATCTCCGAGAGGAATTTCTAAACGCCAATAGGATTGGCGAATGGCACGCCCACGCCAGTCTCCGCCCTGTGCATACGGGTATAAAAGGAAGGTGGCGGCGGTCATTCACTCACCTTGTGCTGAGGAACCTGAGAGAGAGTCTCCTGGTCACTGCAGCGGTCGGCGCACGTTGTGTTGAGAGACAGACTGGGGAAGTATCTACACACGCCACGGCACTACGCCGGATCACGACCTCCAGCGGAGCGACAGTGACTGGTCTAGCGAGTCAACTGAGCGCTATCGCGAGATGTAATCTTCCAGTGGATTCAGTATCACACATACTAAGAAGCTTCTACTGACGGTCATCACGGAAGGTGGCGTTACCCCTGTAACGAGGTCCCTTCCGGGCCGCACTGGGAAAAACACTCTCTCATGAAGAGTGTGTTGCGGAGCCCACATCCTACCACGGGGGAGGTACATGTGGAGGTATAAGGCATGGTCTTCTCATGGGGAGAGCGCAGGAATGTGTCAACCCGATTTGGGGGACAGTATACTCGGTGTAGAGCCACCGGAGGGGAGGTCACAAATTCGCCTGTAGGGGAATACGTGAGAATCTACATACGGGACTACCTTACAGGGGAGTCACTACGAATGGGGCATTAGTCCAAGTATAGGGGTCCACCTGAATAGGGGTGACTAGTGTTAGGCAGTGTAGCACCGACTGTGCGCGCTCGGTAGTGAGCTGCTGACATGCGGACAGAGTCTAGTTCCATACCGAGATAAGAGGTGCTCTGCGCTGGGGAGAGCTTGCTCTTTTCTCGGTTGACCTGGAGGCCCAAACAGTCAAGGTGCCTGAGCACAAGATCCCTTTGCGTACACAACACATCTCGCGAGTGTGCCAAAATAAGCCAGTCGTCGAGATAGTTGAGTATTCGCACGCCCTGCTCTCTGAGGGGAGCTAGGGCGGCCTCCGTGAGTTTTGTAAAAACCCGCGGAGACAGGGCCAGACCGAAGGGCAGGACTCTGTACTGATACGCCTTCCCGTCGAACGCGAACCGTAGAAACGGTCGGTGTCGAGGAAGAATAGAGACGTGAAAGTACGCGTCCATCAGGTCGATTGCCACGAACCAATCTTGATGACGAATCGACTCCAAGATGCGCTTCTGAGTCAGCATCCTGAACGGTAGCTTGTGCAGGGAAGGCCACCGCCGAGACCTTTCGAACGACACCTGCCTCGAGGCTCTGCGTCCCCGCGTTCCGGAGCTCGAGCCACCGGAAGGTCACCGTCGGGACCCCGCTGCCCGCCCGCCTATCTTAATGGGAGGAAAGCCGAGGTAGCTCGAATTCGTACGTGGACGAAAACGAGGGCTTCACTCCATTCCTGACCTTATATGTGGGTGGCCGTGACCCATGCTACTTGCAGTCAAAACAAAGCTAAGTCCTTCGTGTAGCATACTTACGTGCCATCGTGTAGTGATTTGCGCCGGTGGATGACTTAAACACACTGAAGCCAGACCCCTATACCAGCTTTGGACGTCACCTCCGCCATCGCACCTCTGCTCCCGCACCTAGGAGAGAAACACAATCACTTTAGTTCTGCCACTCCACTCGCGTCGCGACCATAGGATGATTTAAACAAGCTTGATAAGAGGCTGTTTTTGCCGGCCAGACAGGCGTCCTCCGTTCCACCGCGAGTCCATCTCAGGGTCCCCCCCCGACCGGCCCAAGATCCGCCCCGACCCACACCCCCCCCCGCAACTGGAGGGAGTGAGACCGGACCACGCCGGACACAAGGAGAGCGGTTATGGTGCCTGATACCCCTCGGACATGCGTCAACCGCCCCGAGTCCACCCCCCCATTACAGGGAGCATGAATCCCGAACCGGCCCACACAAAGAGGAGCACCGTGTCTAGTGGAGTCAGGGTATCGCGTGCCGGTTCAGCAGAGTCACCTTTTGGGATGGTTTTAGTGGAGACTTTGCCAATCGTCTCACCCAGATGTCGAGAGTACTGGCCTGATCCGGCTGTACAATCCCAACCCAAGGATTGCATTGAGCCCCGAGGTACTTGAACGAGTCCTCGAGGCCTGTGAGTTGCAGAGCCGTACCCCCCAGAACCCATGGGAACAGCCGTTAATCGTGTACGAGCCTCTGCAAGGCCGGATAAGGAAGCCGAAGCATTTCCTTTGGTTGACTTTAAGGCCAGTTACTCCACCAGAGGAGTCCAATACCGACAGATGTTGTGCCATTCCCGCCCAGGATCCGCTTACCAGCACGAGGTCATCGGCGAACGCCAGACTCGACACCGAATGACCTTCAAAACGATACCCATTACCACCTCCTTCAATTCTACGGACGAGGGGTCCATAGCCAGGTTGAAAAGCAGCAGGGAAAGTGGGTCACCTTGCTTAACACCCACCCTCAATGTGATAATCGGAGTGTTACCGCCTCCGATTTTGACACGCGCCACGCTGTCCGTGTAGAGTTGCTGGACCATCTCTACCATGTGTGAGTCTACACCGATCCCCCGCAGAGCGGCCACCAAGTGCTCATGGGAGATTGAGTCGAATGCCTGTGCAAAGTCAATCGATACCACCGCGAGTGGGCTGCTACACTCAGATTTGCAATGTCGGATTAGGCCCCGGAGGACCTTGATGTTCTCCGAACATCCGGGGATGGGACGGAACCCCCTTTGACTAGGGTGAGCGGACAGGCCAGAGCCATTCGCTTCGACAGGATCCTAGTAAACACCCGTACAACCATCGACCCTATGGTGATCGGTCTCCAGTTACCGATCTCCATCGTCATCCTTGGGTCAGGTGATTTGGGTAGCAGTATCGATCGACACTTCTTCAGGCATGTGGGAACGATACCAGTGACCCATCACATGTTGAACATACGTGTGAGGGTCTCGCACTCTGGGTCCCATTCAAGGATGTCCTGCTTACGTACGCCATCAGGACCTGGTGCGGAGCCCTTCATCACTTGTTTCAGACTAAGCATAACCTCCTCTTCCGAGATGAGCCCAGCCAGGTGTTCGTTATCTGCGTGTTCCCCCGCCCTGAATTGACCCAGCCCGCGGAAAGAAGGCTTTTCTTCCCCACTTGTTCTTATACGCCTGATATATCACTTGAGGGGAGATTTGGCACTTGTTGGAACCGCACCATCCAAGATCTCCTCCGCCAGGCGGGCCGGGTCAGTACTATACAGGTGTTGATATCTGCGATAGGCTTCCCTCCGCGCCTGGCCTTTACGCCGCCTATGCAGCACCTTGCGGGAAACACGGCCTCTCTTATGGTGAGAGGGTGCCGGGTGCTCTCTTGCTTCTTGGGTCAACCCCTGAAGCAGTGAGGAGGTTGCTTCCGTGACCAGTGCAGGTAACTGGTCAGTGCCTTCCAACCAAGCTTTTAGGACCGGTATATGTTCCGCGCCATCGCCCTCAACCACGCCTACCATTTCACGAACTAGCTCTCGGAGTCGTACTTTGAGCTCGCTCCCTGGTTGGGTGGGTGTTACCACGGGGATTGATGAACTTGCGTCAAGCTCAAGCGGCATCATTCCGTCCACACAGACATCTACTCGTTGGCGCTTCGAACGTGTCGAAGCGCCCGGGTCACCGTCCAACTGGGCCTGCGCGGTTCTTGCCTCCACCACTTCCCTATTAGGGCCGAGGGTCGCCATAAGCGACGCAATTCGCTTCCGATTCCGCATTTCAGGGTGGACGTGCCTCTCGTGGGTACTGCATCCCCTCCTAGTCCCAAACGTAGCCTCGCAAGCTTTGGCCCCTGCATTTTGGGACATGGCAAGCGATCGGATGGGACGTAGGGGACGTTTTCCCGCACAAGGCGCCTATAAATCTTACCAAGACACCAGTATGCACGTCCGAGGTATGCCTCCGCAGTTGTGCTAGAGTCCTCATCGATTTTCCACATAATGCACAATCTTGTGCCTCGTAAGGCATTCGAATCACTAGCCCATTAGCTGTGACCTGGGATGTAGGAGCGATGACCATGGCAGAATCATCCTCCTGCTCGTCGGCAGTTTGCACTGCCGCAGCGGCTTCTCGAGCATTACCGCTAGTTCCGGGTTGTTCGGTATGAGCGTTCGGAGCCCCCATCATCGCGCCAGCCCTCTCCCCAACGCGCGTGGGAAGCCCCGAGCACTCTCTTAGTCGTCCGTCAATTCCAGTGTCGTCAACGCCTTGGCCGGGGGCACGGAGGGAGTCTAGCTCTCATGAAGTGCAACCCCTACGCTTCTCCATGGCAGCTTTGTAACCCTGGCGACCTGCCATCCGGAACCACCTCAGCAGATGACTACGTTGAGTTTGTCCTGCTCCGGTCTACGAGTTTCAACTCTATCGGCGCAGGACATAGGTTGTTGGGAGGGAGTCTAGGAACATGTTCGGCCCCTTCCTGGCCTTATAGTTATCCCATTCATCAATCATGCCGGGATGGGTTTTATGATCATTTTTATGGTTTTCAATCTAGCCACTTTTAATGCCAGAGGACTATCCGAAGTTCGAAAGGGTGACGGAAATGTTTAAAAACAAAGAGATAATCACATCACAAGAACGAACTGGAGAGAAAAGCATGTGTGAAATTAGGAAAAGGTGGAACGGAGATCTTTTATAATAATGAAGATCAAAGATATGGCAGAGGGGTGGCTTTTTAAGTAAGAGAA
>VCII01000660.1:0-49846 GCA_006030095.1 Triplophysa siluroides
AAGGGGGCTGTGAGCTGCGAGGTCGGGACAAATTCAAACATTTTCTATCAACAACCAAGGGGCATAACATGTTCCACACGGGTGCAAGCGATCAAGGTGTCATAATCTAAACACCGCAGGGGGCCAGAAATGAAAAAGGGGCAAGAAAATCACGTTGACACACTGTGTATCTATTATTCTTCTCACGAGCCAATGCATTCATTGCGCCCTGAGTGGCTTGTCAAAAGAATGTAGGATAGTACTGAGCAATGATAGCAACAAATCAGACGCGTGTAAACTGTTCCAGTGTCTAGAGAGACTTTTAACACAGGGATTTGCCATTTTAAATAATTATAATACGTCGCGTAACTGGAGAAGCCATGTTAAACCAAGCAAAACCCTCGCAGTCTCGTTATGACAATTCATGCTAAGAATCCTGCAAAAAACGGTTTTATGACAGACAACAACTGAGCCATTTTCTTCTTCTAACCCACATTTATCTCATAACACTTCTTAAGAGATGAAAAGATTTATCTTTTAAGTAAGACTTTATTAACATTTTAATATCACGTTTTTAAGTGTTAGTTTTGTGGGCTGAATCTTATGGTAATTAGCACTACAATACCGAAATACCAATAAACGTCATGCGCATAGACGGGCACTATATTTACATTAGAGGCGCTGTCATTACACTGTGGCGGTCTCTAGTTCTCACCGTCTGCGCCTGTTGTGTTTAAGGTCCGATGAACACATGGCTTATAGTTACGATGGTCAAATATCAGCGACCCAGACAAAAGTGACCGGATTCTGGTGCTGTAGGAACGTGGTTATACAGTAATTTAACTATAAATAATTATTAAAATATTGCCTCCTGTGTGTTAATTACGTTTAAAATTAACTGCACAATTTATAATTGCTTTTTAGATTCACAATGAAAAAATTTAATTGTAAACTTATATATTTTTCTCTTTCACGTAGTTTTCACGTCGCACAACCAACAAACTCCCACAACGTCAACTGTTGTTTGTTCCCTAGGCTAGTGTTATCTTGTTCACTTGCAGGCGCATCAAGCAGATTTTTCTAACAAATATATCAACGGTGTTGTTCTACCTCTTAAACCTTTGTAAATAATTATAACATTTTGTTATGGGATTTATTCGAACTCAAATCCTTTTGACATAAGTTTACGGCTACATATCCGTACAATCTACTTTATACTTTTTTTTTTTTTTTTTTTAAACAAATCTGGGTACATAGCGATATAGTTAACATCTTTTATCGATAAAAAAATCACTCGACCAATCCCATAATAGATTAAGCTAATAAATGACCACTTTTCTTTTTGTTACTTTAAAACGGTACATGTTTTGCTAATCTTTAAAGCAAGAACAAATTTGCGCGACGCCAAACATTTTTAGCATGTTCAGCATCTAACAATATACTTCTAGACCACATAGCATGTTTTATTATCGGTTTCTCGATAAACATAACTATTATAAATACTTTTACACACCAAACACAAACAGCACAGCGTGCTTACCCGTCTAGCTAGCACACTGTGTTCTTCTTCTCTTTTATCGGTTAAAACGGATGGGATGTCTATACCAAACAACCGCGCCACCTAATGGATAAAACAGAAAAAGAGGCCTTGACTAAGAAAATTAACATTTTGCTATTAAATCAAAAGCTGTTTCCAACTGCCTATTCTGTGAAACCTGCCACCTGTTTTAAGCACTACAACGAAAATAATGAATTTTTCTCAACCTAATCAGCCGAAACAACCCACATCAGCCATAACCCATAACTTAAACGGTCACTTATGGCAGATTAGATTGTTAAACCTACTTAATGTGATTCAAGCTTAATCAGACACAAAAACAATAACACAGTCATCAAAAACTAGCTTCCTCAGCGTGTAACTGTACAAAAAACCATGAACGTTACAACACTATGCAACACTTACTGTAGCCAAATACCAAATTATGTTCAGGTTTCTAATGAAATGCTAGCCAGATTCGATACTTTACGATTAATAGCAACACGTGACTTAACCCTGCGAAAAAAGCATACTGGATTTCTTTGCTTCTTCTCTTTATGTTTTAATTGGCGGTTGTACAAACAACATAATGGGTGTATTTCCTCCGCCACGCACTGTTTATGGGATGTAAATCAAAATGTCTTTTGTTTTTATAGATATCCTTTCCACAAATTGTTTACTAAGGTTTGAAAATAATAAATTTATAACATTCATTCCAGAATTGTTTATTGTAAAATATCTCCTAATCTAATATTTTTTCTAGATTTTGCCTAGATCCCTTATTTCAGACTCATATTTGACAGTATAACCCATAATATGTTCCACAGTTTCTCTTTCCCAACAAAATTCACACCTTCCCGTGATCATAGATGAATTTCCCATTTTTAATAATCTGCTTTTCATCTTGTAGTCCAAATCTCATTCTTGATATTATTATCGCCTCTCTTCTATTTTTCCTTGCACTTCCCATCTCTACATCCCACTTCTGTGCAGTTGTAAAAGACCACCTTCCGTTCTTCTTCCATACACCCATCCATCGTGTTTTTGCCACCCATTACCCTCACCGTTCCTAATAATAACTCTTGATTCACATTCTTAGCTAGTACTAACACTACAGGGGTCTGGTCATATTATTAGAATTCATCAAAAAGTTATTTAATTTTCACTAATTCCATTCAAAAGGGGAAACTTTTAATGTTAATACATGCATTCCACACAGATATATTTTAAGTGTTTTATTTCTTTTCATTTTGAGGAATTATACTCGACAACGATGAAAACCCCAAATTCATATCGCAGAAACTGTGAATATTTGTGGACAAAAGGTGAAGATGAAGACAACCTGGTGCCACAACTGTGGATCAGCTAATGAACTCAAAACACCTGGGGCAAAGAGGCCTTAAAATGGTCTCTCATAATCGGTTCTGTAGCCACACAATCATGGGGAAGGACTGCTGACTTGACCGTTGAGTCAAAAGACCACCATTGACACCTTGCAAAAGGTGATTGCAACAAGGAGGCTGGCTGTTCACCGAGCTCTGTGTCCATCAACATTAATAGAGGGGAAGGAAGGAAAAAGTGTACAATCAATAGATAACTGCTGCACCCTGGCGAGGATTGTGAAACAAACGCCATTGGAAAAAGTTGGGGAGATTCACAAAGGTGGACTCACTGGAGTCAGTGCGTTCAGAACCACGTACGCACAGACGTATGCCAGACCTGGGTTTTCAGCTGCGCATGACGGGACTCGTGAACAAAAACAGCGGTCAGAAGCGTCTCAAGACAAAGGTCCTGGACGGCTGGCTGGTCCAAAGTTATTTTCTCTGAGGAAGTCAATGTTGCATTTCCTTTGGAAATCAGGGTCCCAGGATTCTGGAGGAAGATAGATAGCACAGTAATCCACGGGTTGTGTAACGGTTGTTCCACAGTCCAGATGATGGGTTGTGGGTGCTAATGGCACTGCTGTGTTTGGGTCCGCCTGTGTTTTCTGAGTCCAAGGTCATCACAGCCGTATACCAGAAGTTTTAGAGCACTTCTGCTTCTGCTGCTGACCGAACTTATGGAGATGCAGGATTTCAATTTTCCAACGAACTTGGCACAATGCAACACAGTGCCAAACTACCAGTACCGGTGTAAGGACCATGGTATCTCCTGTTTCTGACGATTGGCATCAAACTCTCCTGACCCGTGTCACCCCAATAGAAATCTGTATTGTGATTTTGTACTAGTACTGTACACATACATGACTGTAGGGGTTATTGTGCAGAGGGAGCTTGCTATATGTCAGGACCTTACACTGCAAAGAGCTAAAGAATGGCACTATCAAGCACCTGGGCTCCTCATAACACCTAGGCAGTTGCCGCATTGCTTGCAAGTAATCAGAGCAAAGGATATGGAGCTCCCAACTAATTATTGAGTGTGTAACATGCTCATAACTTTTCATTGGCCAAGATTTCCTAAACAATCCTTTCTTCGTATTGGCTTAAGTAATATATCCATTTTCTGAGATACTGGGAATTTGGGGTTTTTTTCATTAGTTGTCATTTATAATCATCAAATGAAAGACAAAACCTTGAAGAATATATCTGATGGTGGAATGAATTTATACCTTACTACAGTTTCACTTTTTGATGTATGCGTAATTATATGCCCAGTCCCTTGTATGAATGAATATCATGATTTTTAATGGCTTCTTGTGGCTGGCCGTCATCTGCCATCTGTGCCATGTTAATTTTCCTTTGTTTACCAACATAATGCAGGTACCCCCATAAAAAAATAGCAACTGTATCCCATCATTGAGAATTCTGGTATAAGGTTTGTCTGTAGTATCTATTGAATTGGTTTTTCCCTCTTTCCGAATACCTCTATTGTAAGCTAGGCAAATGATTAGACTTAGAGTCTGCACAAGACACCATGAATTCAACTGGTCTTATCTCTTCTATCACTGGATGCTAATAATATCATCCTTTCCCCTGTATAAAACAGATAACTCATCACTAAATCATTCCTCCTATTGAAACCTGAAACCTGGGGACAATAAAATCACTCTATCTTATTATCTATACTCGTTGATGCAATCTGCGTAAATATGAACATACATGTGGGACTCATTAATAGATGTCTGCGCATTCTGAAGTCATTCCGGTCCGTGTGTGTGCCTGTTCGAATAAGGTGAACAATCGAGGGCAATCGAAAAGTAACCAAGGTTGTATTACTTGGTGACACCGGTACGTTGGGACGAACTTTTACCATAAATTGTAAAGTTCGAGTGCGGCGCTAGACTGGCCCGCCAACACGTGGGGTGTTCCTCCTCTCTTTTGCCCACGAGGCCGAAAGCGTTGAAGGGGGGAGGCTCGGAACGAGGACAGGTCCAGGTATAGGCGTGATCCATCTATGGCTCAGAACATTTCGCCCCACTTTCCACCGATCCTAAGAAGTGGGTTTTTAGCATAGCGCCTGGACAGAAGCGCAAGCCGTATGGCGGGATATATTTGGGGAACCTGGGGGGGGGCAACGGGCGAAGGAGACTAGCTGGCGCAAGCAGACCCCACACACATAATCTATACTGCGCGATCAACCCCCTTGAGAAGGGCAAGTAAGGCGATTGCTTGCTCGCCGCGGCAAAGGGGAAGATGTTCGGGGACAACAATAGACAACAACCACCATAGTGGACCAACAAAGAAAGGGGGCAGTTGGATGGGTTTGGTTGTGGGTTGTATGTATATCATTTGTTTGTTAAGCGTATTTTATTTTACAACCACAATCTCATATTACAATAAATAAAACCGAATTTGAACAAGGTTCCAGCATTCAAATAGTAAAAAACTAAAGAACGTTTACATCCATACAGCATTTAAACCTTTAGTCTTGTTTGTTAAGATAAAAGAACATAATTTTTTCATAATCGCGCCGATTTGTAACAAATTCAAAATTCATTACTTTAGTGTCGCTGCCTAATTTCAACGGACATGGCCGTTTAACTCTAGAACGTTTATACATACCCATGAAATATAACTAAACACATGTGCCATGCTAGTGGAGGGATACATTGAACAACACCCAAATCGATTAACTCCTATTTCACATTCCGTGAAACATCAAAACACTTTGGTATTACTACTCATGTTTGTTTTTTTGTTTTTCCAATCCTCAGCCTCTTTTGTTTTTGAAAGTCATTTTTCCAATTGTCCATGTCTTATTGGGCCTTTCATACACCTTTCACCTTATTTACATTTGAAACCATGTCCTATAAGAAAACAGAAGTCAAAATAACACAAAAAAAAAAAAAATAAGAGGCGAAACCTAAAAAAGGAACGAGACAAAACCCCGAACTCCTCGCGTTCGACCTCCCCCCAACAAGGGATTCGCACCAAAAGGGCGACCCCGAATGTCAAAAATAGGGAGGCGTGAGGAAAAGAACAAGTGATGCAGGGAACGACGTACTGCAATCACTAGTTTTCTAGTGACCCCACCTCCCAACCCCCCTCTTCGTTCTGGTGTTCATCTTGGGATCGGTTGGAGATTCTTCCCATGAGCGTCAGCCCGCACATGCAAAATCTCCAGGGCGCTGCCTTGCTTGCGTGAGGCGCGAGAGAGGTCGAACGACTCTGACACCTTACCTCTTCTATACACATTACCTGTATTTTTTCCTCTCCGCAGTTGACGAGTGTCCACTCGGCCCTGCGCTCTGCCGTCCCCTCCAATCTTCCTTCCCACAGGACACAATGCTAACTTCCACAGTTACTATCTCCATCTACGGCAGCTGAATGCCGTGGTGGTGAGAGAGTAATTGGCGTACGATGAGCGGCGGCCCCAAGGTCTCAAAAAAACACGAAGAAAGACGGGAGAAAATCCCAGCTTTAGGGACCTCATAAGGGGGTGCTTTCGCTCTCTCCCCCATCTTGGGCTCTAATTCCACCCCACCCAAGTCCATTCCATACGCTGCGTGCTTCACTGCACTGTGATTGCTCCAAATATCCTGTCCTCATTCGTCTCCCCTTAGCCATATACGCCCCCTTCCTCCCACATCTCCCTCTCGGGGCGAGATTCCGATTTTCCGGACGCGGGGTCTTCGACCCCCTAAAGAAGCTACAACTCCCTTGCGGCTGTATTAAGTAGTGAGATGCTCCCCCCCTGGCGCCGGCCGGGATAGGAGCGCATCGCATGGCCCCCCACCCTGTGGGTTGGGTGCTAGCGCGGTCCCCCCTCTCCCCCGTTCGTCATGTAGCCCTTTTTATCTCCGGCAACCGACAGCGCGCGCCCACATGACGTTTTAATAACTACTCCATACCCTTAAATCAATACATAGACACACAGGTTGGGGACACACTACCAGGTCCAGAGGTCAAAATAACATTTCCCCTCACCCGAACCAATCTCCCGGATGTTCAAAAGATATCCCTGATAACTAGTATCTGTTTTCATACGGGCCGTCATAAAAACATACATCGACTTAAATCAGTATATCTTAAGGACTCCGGTTAGCGGGTTGTCGCTACGTTTCTCGACATCTACATGAAGATACATGATTATTGATATGCAGGCATTTACAGTGGGGAGGTAGCAGCGCCGCTCGGCGTGAGACAAGCGCGAGACACTGAGGTCTACACGGAAAATACTGGAACCTTCCCGGAGGGGTCAGGGGCCGTGGAATCTTTCGGTGCACAGCCATAGACATTCGTTAGTGAGGGGCTGGGCGACTTGGGGAACGCGGGGGAGATCGGCTGAGGGGGAGTCAACTGATTGGGCAAACGGGGCGGGCACAGACATGAAGCCAACGCAAATTCCAGGGGTTGGGGGGGGGCTGACAGTAAGGTAACCCTGCGGTCAAACAAGTGTTAAAAGAGGATGGTGCTCTGACAGTCGGCTCACAAGCATACCTTCACAACACCAGTGTTCTAGAGACAAGGCAACCAATTGGTCTCCCAAAATCTTCATGAAACCCCGAAGCTACGCCATAACACAATTGCTGATCCACTATCACCCAACGGATTTTTAAAATCTGAACGTTACATGGGGGTGGTTAATCATTCCTAGCTGGCATGAGGCTGTTATCCATCATCAATTGACATCTGCCAGCCCACCCAACTTAGCAACCAAACCAGCATACATCCGAAACCATTTGGCAACTCTCTATAGATATATGCATCACAACATCATAGAGACTTGGGTGTTTGTTCGGTTTGAGTTGGTGAATCATTAGTTGGCAGCTGTTGGCAAATCCACTGCCTAGCAACCAAACGAGTACATTAGCAACATTTAGGTAGACCTACCATCTCTGCATCAGAACACCCGTAGAGACATGAGAGCTTCTTTCACCTTGTGGCTTGGGTATGTCAGTTTGGACGTTGCAAAGTCACTCCCTAGCAACCAAACAGAGCACTTAGCAACCGTTTACCAGACCTATATCTCTGCATTAGAACATCGTAAAACAAGGGGGTTAGTTGTTTTTTGTGCTTAGCGTGTTAGGACAATTGGAAGGGAAACAAGCCACGCCCATAGCAACTAACAGATTAGCCAGACATATATCTCTGCAGTAAACATTGTAGACACAGGGGCTTGGGTTGTTTCATTGTTGCTTAGTTTGTTATCAATTGGCAGGTGCCATGCCACACCCATAAGCAACTAAACAGTTTACTTAGCAACCATTAAGCTAGACCTTATCTCTGCAATAGAACATCGTAGAGACATGAGAATTGGTTCGTTTAACTCGTCCCTTAGGTATTATCAGTTTACACCTGTTTTTGTTACAGGTGTAAGCATGCGTGGTCCGTATTAAAAGTTACCGACCGTTTCTGTCTATTTCTTGGTGGAAGAGTGTCATCGTTGTGGATGTGTTATGGTGCCATCCCTGAGCCTAGTGTGACAATGGCAAGCCCATAGAGGCCTTAGACTGCTCGAACCCGCTAAATGCTGCTTGCGCTTTAATAAGGGTTCGAGCCTGAAGGCTAGAAACCTATTGTATTTGTAAGGATTTTTATTAGGGTTCGAGCGCAGTGAGCACTAGAAACCTATTGTATTGTGATGTTTTATTATAACATATTAATGATCGCATTGACAACGAAACATAAACATTCCAGCTACGTCATTTTTAAAAGACAACCACCATTTTGGTCTAACTCAACAACGACAGTGTCCCAACGCACTTTGTTTATCGTTATTAACTTTGTACATCAAATTGATATCTAATGGTGGGTTTCGGGAATCACAACGTTGATCTCAGAACAAAGTCGCTAGTACCTTAGCAACAGTTTTCTTCAGGTTTGAGGTGCATCTTTGAAGGAAAACGTCTCGGTTACGTATGTAACCTCGGTTTCCCTGATGGAGGGAACGAGACGTTTTGGGTCGAAGACGACAGATGGGGTTCGCTCTTGGGAACCTATCAACTCTGACTACTTTAGAAAAGGGCCAATTGGCGAATGAAATTTACATGCGTCACAGGCGTCCGGTAGCACTATTCCGGTTAGAGCCGGGATGGCTCACTGTTCTCCCCGGCCTAAGGGGAGGCTGCTCTGCCCAGCCAACCCCCAGGTGGTGCTTCCCCCTTCGCTGACCTCCAAAACAGACAAAGAGCTGGTCAGAACTCCTAAAGCTCTGGTGCGGTCCAAGTAGAGGCGCAGTGCGCGTCCTGGACACAACACGACGGGTTGGGTCTTCCTCCCCAAGGTGAGCGCCTGCAAGTTCACCACTTGGTCCCGAAAGGGAGTAGTGGAACTTTGGGCACGTATCCGGGTCTGGGTCTCAGGATAACATGAGAGTTACCAGAATTCAAGGTAATCATCCGGGGCACGGATAATTGCCTGTAGGTCCCCCACCCTCTTGAGGGAAGCGAGCCAATAGGAGGGCCCTCTTACCCGAAGGTGGGGAAGATTGGAACCACCCAGGGGCCTCGAGGGGGGCCAGAGAGGCCCGCCAGGACCACATTGAGTCCCAAGAGGGTACGGAGCGGAGACGAGGCGGATTCCGCCTTCTCGCCCCCTGATTGGTGACCTGTGATCATGTGGTGACTGCCCTAGATACTACCATCACTGAGTCGAGATGAGTGGCGATAGCGCTACATACACTTTCAGCGTGGGAGGGGGAGATGTTAGTCTCCAGTCTCTCCTGTAGAAAGGACAGCACGATCAAGCATCTCCGCGGGTCTTCTCGTCGTGAGAGACACCAGGACGAGAAGAGGCGCCATTTGTAGGCGTAAAAGCCGCCTAGTGGATGGCCCTAGCCTGAGTAATGGTCTCCACTACGGAGGGGGGTAGCCCACTCAGGATCTCCTCGTCCCGTCCAGGGACCAGACATGGGTTCCAGAGGTCTGGCCTGGGATGCCAGAACGCGCCTTCCCCTGAGAGAGCAGGTCCTCCGTCAGGGGGTAGCTGTTGTCAGAAGCATTAGCTCTGAAAACCCAAGTCGGTTGGGCCAGTAGGCGCGAACTAGTAGCACTTGGTGCTTCCTCTTCCCTGACCCTTGCACAGAGTCTGTGCGATGAGGCTCACTGGGGGAAGGCGTACTTCCGCTTGTCCCGCGGCCAGCTTGTGCCAAGAGCATCCATGCCGAGGGGGGCCTCGGACAGGGAGTACCAAAGCGGGCAGTGGGTGGTCCTGGGAGCGAACAGGTCTACCTGTGCTGCCCGAACAGCATCCAAATGACTGGACTGCACGGGGATGAGTCGCCACTCTCCACGAGGCGTCGACTGACGAGAGAGCGCATCGGCTGTCTGGTTCAGGTCGCCTGGGTGTTCTGTGTCCCAGATGCGCTGCCGCACAGTCTCCTAAGCAGCCTGGTAACATTGTGAGTATTGTAAATCTACATTATGGCCAAATCCTGCTGTGCTTCTTTTACAGACTTCACAAACTGTCAGAACATGTATGCAAAGCACCTGGAGAGACAGCTAGAGCTGGCAGAGTTTGAAATGGAGCTCGATCTTGAGATTAAACGCCGAACACTTCAGAAACTGGACCTGGAAAGCCAGAAACTACAAAGAGAAGTGAGTATTTCAGCGCACATAGTTACCATAACTGCAATACAGTATTTTAATCTTGTTGCTTTTGCTCTCTCTATTCCCCTCTAAGTGCCTGCAATCTTGTAAAACTCCTCCTGATGTAGAGGGTCTTCTGTGGCCAGGAGGTAATAATAGTTGCTTGAATGACTTCAACACCCAACAAACGCGTCTATTGTGCGCAAATGGGTTCCTTTATTGAGGTTCTCTGCATCCCAACCGAATAAAGGAGCTCCCACTTGCAAACCATCTCATGTAACACAGACCATGGAGCAGAGAGCATGGCTTCGCGCCGTCTGGTGCAGTATTTTTGACCCAGCAGCCTACATAAATACTTAGTCCATCACCTGAGAATCTGTATCTCTCAATGAGATAGTCATCTCCAAAGGCCATGGCTCCGATCTGTCCCGGAAGACTCTTTCATGCCTAAATGCTCGTTCGGAGATTAGGGCTTCCTCATCTAGTACATCCTCCAAAAAGGGCAAGCCATTATGAAGAGGGGAACAGGTGAATAGAGAACTGTTTTTGTCATCACTGTTTTGTATCTCAATTACTGACAATAAAACACATATTTATGAAACCTCTGATGGCAATTTGACAAGCAGTCTTCATGAGCATAGCAATATAACACTTGGCCTTAGTAATAATACTACCACTGGCATCAATATAAAAGACTGAGCCACAGATTTAATGAAATGAGAAATGACTATATATGTAATATAGGATACAGGATTAAATGATGCACATAACTTAGAAAGACCATGGACATGCTGCAATCAATGTGAGAATTATGTGTTCGCTGCATGCAAACACATTCAATTCCTCACAGGATTGACGGTGGAAATACAGGTGAATCACTGGGATTAATCTTAGCCTGGCTGTTAGCCTGGTCTGGAGCAGGCAAGCTGCAAGAATAATCACCATAGTTAACTTGGCCGGGTTAGTTTGAGCTGCTTTCATGCAACCGACTTGAGGCTAAATTCAGCCAGGATAACCAACATATCCCGGCTTAATCCCTTCTTGGTTTTGTGCAAGACCCCTCAGATCTACATATTTTTTATGTCTCCTTTTCCAACTGCAACATATGATTATGGTTTTGTTGTTTGCTACGGTATACAACAGTAATGTTTGGCCTAATAAATATTTCTGTTTCTACATTGCATTGGTCTTTACAGTGTATGTTATACCCCTCTCAGCAGATTACTTTCACTGTATTGAAATGTAATATAAAGCCTATGAAAGATTTAGATTTAGAACAACAGTGTTTACATGGTATATCCAAACATTTACTATTGATGAAATAAGTGTTTGACATTTGATGCAAATGCTTCATTGTGACATGTGTTTGTTACATTTTGAAGGAGATCAGAGGCATTTTGCATTTTGTGTGTGCAGTTTTGGGAATTGTGTGTAGAGATATTTCAGTTGTGTTGTTTGGTAAAATGACCAGTAGTGGTAGCATAGGCTTATGTTTCTCCTTTTTAGACACATGTTTAGAAAAGAAACTGTAATCGTAAAATGTACCGTTTCTCAAGTAAACGAGCTAACATGTTTTAGCAGTAAAGTAAAGTATCGTGTTATTTATTAAAATACAATAGGCTGTATCACTGCAAATGGACATTTCTTTATTATTTTATTATAAGTGTAACCGGGTGGTAAATGCGCCTTCTGGCATGACCTGTAATTTAACAAGATTTTGGCGACAAGGGGCATTGTGTAGGTGCGTGTGGTGAAGGGCGCATGCGTCACACGAGAGTGCAGTGCGAGAGGGATGCGCACTCGTATGGGAATTTGCAAATTTTTAGAGCATCCTGCGGTAAAATAAAGTGTTTATTTTGCAATATCCTTCACATAAACACTCTGAATGTGTACTGTGCAGTTCGTTTGCTAAAACATATAATATATGTTGTGGGTTATGTCGTGGTATAATGTCCGTGTATATATGACGTCATACCATGTGCTGTAAACCTGTTCCGTTTGTGTTTCACAACATATATACCATTTCAGCTTACGATTTTTAATTTAATATATTTGTCATTTGTTTTGTTTAAAAGACAGAAATTCAAGGATATGTAGGCTGACTATGAACAGTCAACTGAGGTCTTTGAAAGGTTGTCACTGGCCTTATTGTGATGATGGAGAGAGGTCATCATTAGTGAGTGTTTTGTGCTTTGTTTTCATCACAATGTGTCTAAGTTGTACATGGGTATATAAAAATGTACTTACGTGTTGCTTTCTTTGTACAGTATCCCCACTGCCGTATTTTTGATGTTTTTCTTTTGACATTTAAAAAAATTTACTATTGTACAGCCGGCGTCGTATTTTGTGTTTTTGAAAATTGTATAGGACAGGTTTGTGTTTTAATTTGATGGTAAAACCACACTTGTGGTCAAGAAACTGTTTTTTGTATTTTGTTTTTGTCCAGAGCTGTGTGTTCTAAATACACGTTTCTGAACTATCCCTTCTTATACAACGTAATAATTGAATAAACCCCAAAAGCAAATCGACCTGTTAAATGTGTTCCGAGTGGTACATCCTAAATCCCAGGTCACATAAGGACTTCCGGCCTTTTGGGCACATAAGCACACATGTTCAGACTCCTCTTAAAACGTGAAGCATAATGTATATTTGTCATACATATTTTGTCTTTTTTACGTTGTGCTTTTCCCCGCCAGCCTTTTTTTTTTAAAGTTGCCAGCCTACGCCAGCGTTTTTTAACATTTCACGCAAATTTTAATGGCTCACAAACATTTTCTGTAAAGAATATAATGGACAAACTATTGTTCAATGAAAGAACAGAGTCTCCCGTAGTCTTCTATCTTCATTTGTTTCTTTTTTTTTATCACTCCTTAGATGCGGGTAGGTTTCTTCCAAAAATGCATCACTTTGATTAAACACTGAGATAATAAAACATTTTTGTTAAAGATTCTGCCCAGATTACACTCAGAACAATAATTATAATCGGATAAGATAACTACGTTCTAGGAAGCTGGATTCTGTACTTATTCCCAAAGGTGTGCAACAAGCGCCACCTGCTGTACCACAGTGAAAACACTGATTGCCGTAGTACCTGTTCTTTGGCAGGGAACCGTTTTTTTTTTATGACGATCAATGGCGGGTGAAGGAGTTAAGACTGTTTAAAATCCCATTTTTAAGGGTTTATCCCAAGCTATAGGCCCATTCTATAGCTCATTATTGTATTGTAACGGCTTCCCGACCATTCGGCACATAAGCACACAGACGCCTTTGAAAATGCATGTGAAGGCATGTTGTCTATAACTTTTTGTCTTTTTACAGTGTGTTTATAACGGTGGTTTAAGACTGTTTAAATAAGAACAAAGGAATTGTTGCGAAACCAGAAACCTCAGAAAGTCTAGACAAGGGCCAGGGTATAGGCTGTTCCGACAATTCGTTCACGTTCCGTCCATCTCCTTGCCATGACGGGTTCCCGCCTGCACCTCATTGCATATGGGGGGTATAAGTATGCCCCAGAGGTTGCATACGGTTTACTCGTCCGACTTCACCAGAGGAAGATGAGGGCGAAGACGCTGTTGAAGATTCATCCACAACGTGTCACCCAGAAGGCAGTCCCAAGACACAACTCGCCGTATTTTCACGGCCGTCCTCAGAGCTCAGGCAGGAGTACCACAGGGTGGTCGTGTTCTCTATGGAGCAGCAGCCACCTTCGCTCAGGCCGAGAAGAACGGCAAACGCGGTCAGGCTGCGGAACATCCGGCGAAGCATAAGTAGCAGTCGACGATTTTACTCATATTGCTGATCGCAGGTGCACCAGTACTGATGACGATGTCTGCGTTTCTTTTAGGCTTTGCCGATCCCGATGGCTTCGACGTGCTGTGCTCCCGTGGGACTAGAGTGGACTTGACCACGCAGCCGTTCTGCAGAGCACGCCGTGGAGCTGGCCGACGGATGAAACCGTGGCGGAGGTGAAGGCACTGGGTCCCAAGCAGGAGGTGCGAGTCGCGACTCTCCTCTGCTTACGTGGACGGAGAACTGACGTGATGTTTGTGCTTGGTTCGTAGGTGGGAGAGGTTCGCGGACAGTGCGGCTTGGCGGCGCCGTCAGCAGAGTAGTAAAGGTCAACCAGGCCGACTGCGAGCTAAGAGAGGTGAGGATCTCCGACGGGCGGGCGATTCAATGGGTGACGCTCTGGGACAGCTTCTTCAGCCAGGTCGAGGAAGGCTTGTCCAACGCTTCATGACCTGTCTAAACCTGTCTACGCGGGACCGAGAGGGGCTTCATTGGCACCATCGAGGAGATCGTGGACTTGGACGTCCGGAGCAAGGAGGGGGCGAGCAGAACGACACATCGACGGCGCTTTTCAGCGCGACCGTAAAGGCCATCGAGGTGAGGATTCTGCGGAAGTGTTCAAGCTGCCGGTTCCAAGCAAGGCAGTTTCGTGGAGAAGTCCGAGTCGCACAGATGCGAAAGTTGTCAGCTCCGCAAGGGGCTTTGTCGTTTTCCCCTCTTTTGCGGAAAGGCCATCTTGTCACTGATGACGGTGAACAGAGTGTGACGCTGACCAGCTCTTCAACGACGCCGAAGCTATCGAGGATCACTTTCTCAGTCGGCGGCGTTTGACTTGAAAGTGTTTTGTTTCTGTCTGTGTCTGTCTGTCTGTGTGTGTGTGTAAACGCTAATTTACATAGTATACTTTATTATTTAACACATGTGCTCACTTGTGAAATCCATGTGTTTTATTCTGTAAGTGAATACTCGATAATGTACTGACTTTAGGATGACCACTTCTAATAAGCCCAAGGGGGACAAGGGGATGTTTCTGAGGGACAATGTGGGACACTGCCTGCGCGGCGGTGCCCCCACCCCCCGGACAGACTCACTGATAGTGGTTTACCCATTTCTAGCACATACCACCTACCTGGTATATTAATAATGCCCCATATTCCCCTAAACATGTGGTAATTGCTGATGTATGCCTCATGAATAGGCCAACCAATGTGTATTTTTTTTTTAAATAAGTTCATAATATTTTGAACATTCAATGAATTGACAAATGCACTTCCACTTACTATCTTACTAGCATTTAATTTAATTTATTTTTTTTCATTACATTTATTCACTTAAATAAATTATAATATATAATTTATATACTTATAGAGCTTGGGAGTGTGGCTGTGGAGACACACACAGATGGGATGAACTTAAAGAGATTATAAAAACGATTATTATAAAAAAATACAAGATAACGCTTTTACTGTTTTGATCATTATTGATTTTTCTATTAATATTATCTATATAAATTTTATACCTCTTTCAAATTATAGTTGCTTTTGTTTTTTGTTTTGGGAGATAACGAACAGTGAAATGTTGCTCACAGTCATGTAAGGATACAGAGCCTGGTTTTCACGAGGCACGGATCAGCAGCATTATGTTAGCTAACGGTTAGCTACTGATGCAATTTCAGTGAACTGAAGGAAATTTGACTTTTAACATACCAGTAGAAGAAAATGATTAGCTAACATTAGCTAGCTAACGTTAGACACATAGCTACACACAAAAATGTTACATCCATGAACATAACATTAACTTTACCTTTGGTTGTTGCCTTCGTTCGTTTCTCATTCAAGTGGTCTTCTGAGGACTTTCAAGCAATCTTCGACGGAGGCAGGTGGCAAGCACATCCGTGACAATGGCTTCTGCCTTCGTCCGACCACAGGCCATCCTCTTGGCATGTCCGAGTTCCGGATAAATCGTTGGGGCAAGCTTTGTGCCACAATCTCCTGCTCGATATGATGTAGCGTGTTGGGACAGTGGATACACACTCGTCCACCTCTCCTCTGCAGCAGTCACTTTTGTCAGCTAGAAAGTCGTTTTTAAGGTCGGAGGAAAGCATCCATAGATTTGGATTCTCTTTCTGTTGGACACGTTTCTTGTGAGTCTCCGTGAGTCTGTGTCGTTTGACATCGTATTCCCCCTCCATGTCCGATTGAAGAAGGACGTTTTTGCAAAGGTCACAAAAAGCCCTCTCGGTATCCCCTCAACACCTTTCCCCAGTCTTTCTTGTACCCACACCTTCTCCTTTTAATTAATGCTCAGACGTCTTTCTCTCCATTTTTCAATTGGATCGCGCATACTAAAAGTTCCTTCCCAGTGGGTGCATGTGGCGCGCGCTTTCATGACAACAACGGAACAACCTGTCAGCATTCAACTGAGGGGTGGGTGTTGGCAACAGTAGCGCGTGCTGAACTTCAAGAATGTTCGTTTGGCTGCCTGGGGCTCGAGATATAAGCGACCAACTTTCTTTGAGCAACCTTGATCATCGTGACACGGTCTCATTTGCGGACCGCATGAATGGGCTTCAACGCTGTGCGCGCACGCGCTACGCGGGACGGTTGTCACCCTACTGACTTATGTTCATATAAAACCGCTTAAGTTGATTTTTGGACATGTATTTGGGCTGTGTTACATTGGGTTTATGTATATAGTTTACAAGATGCAGAAATATGCCTAAATATGCATAGATGAATTATTACTAAATTTGTGGTCAAATCAATTTAAAAAAAGTTCAAACTAAACTACTAATAACTTATTACTTTACTAGTTTACTTCTGGAGAAAACGGAGCCGCCTCTAATATGTGTTTCTTATTGTTTTTGTACAGAGATAAAAGATGAGCTTGGTTTTGATTTTAAAGTTTAGCAGCCCGTAAGTACTTGGCATTATGTGAAACAAACTGTTATTATACATCAACACTCATCATGGTTTATACATCAACAGAATTATTTTCTCCTGTGACAAATCGTATGTCGTTGGAAAGGTCTAAGACTCTAGAATAAATATTTCATCACTGTTTTATACAATCATTTATGTAAGAAGAGGAATTGATTCATAAATGACAAGAGTGTGCATAAGAAACATTTATGTACTGCTCAATGTCTGGCTGTCACGTATGTTCACATCAAAATTTTGGATGAAAATTATTAATATAGACCAAACGCTCACCTGCGCCTTCTCTCAGTCTATCAGCATCCCTCCACCACCCCGGCTCCTTCCACGAACACCTAACACAGCAGGTTCCCCGGGGGGTGAGTTCTTGGTTCGGGCCGATTCCGAGCCCGCTCCCCGGACAGCACGCCACATACGCAAACCTTTAAGCCCCTGCTAGCGTTATTATCTGCATAGGTGAACTCGTGAAACCCGCGTGGAACCATGCGATGGATCCGGAAAGTGCTATCGATCTGTTTTACCACTTTGTGGATATCACAGAGGTCAATGCCTTCATACTGCACCAGCAGCTGGCTGCACAACAGAACCGAAGGCAGATGACACTTCCGGGAGGTGATGGATCTGGAGCTTGCAGACTGGACGCCTCAGAATGAAAGCTGCTCCACTTCTGCTCCTTCCACCTCATCTTCTGTTACAACAGAAGCACACTCAGGCCATATCTGCCATTGGCCAAAGCACATCACCGAGCCAGGCAAAGATGAAAGGAGAAGATGCCAAGTGTGCCATCAGAAAACTCCAGTAATGTGCCCTGCATGCGATCTGTTGCTGTTTCCATCAGACACGTGATTGTTTCAATTACCGGCACGATGTACATCATTTGTAACAATTGTTGTAATAGTTAGAAAGTTAATACCTAGAATGTTCTAAAATGCTGTAAATACTTCGTAAAATGTTGAAAATTGCAAATTGTTTATTTTGTAATGTTTTCTAAAATCCATTTTATATCCATTTCTTGTTGTGTCCATTTGTCACTGTCCATGAGCAGACACAATGAACAAAGTAAAAAGAAAGTGAAAAAAGCATCTCAATGTGTTTCTTTAATGTTAAATGTCATACCAAGTAACTAAGTTTGAAGAGCAAGCATTGGTAATTGAGTGACTAAGAAAAAGGTCGACCTTAATTCAAGATTTTTTTCTTACCCCATTGGCAGATTTTTTTGCTTGTTTTAAGCACAAATTCACTTAAATTTCATATTTTATTACTTAAACAGACTTATTTTCTTAGGTCATTTTGCTCATCAAGAAAATCCATCTTGATTCAAGAATTTGTAGACAATTTTACTGGACAACAAGAAAAATAGACTAAAGAAAGTCATTTTTGGCAGTGCACAGATCTAGCCCTGGAACGTTCAATTAACCAGTTAGAATCAGTAGGCCTATAGGCCTAATGTGTAATGATCTACATGGCATAAACAATAGATAATGCAAGAAACAACAGAATATACTGTACTTTAACAAGACGCTTTGAGAAATTTCAGTGTGATCTCAGAAATGCGCCACAGCGACGGAGAAAAATTATAAATGGTGTCGATTTGCCATCTACTGGCTCATTGGGCAAAGTGTTTGCTCATCAGTTTTAGAACACAAGTTTGTGATTTAACAATGTTTACTATGTATTGTGTTCATGGCTCCACAAACTTATTTTAAAAATGTTACTGATCTTGTAGGACAATACTTTAAAGGTCTGCTCATAGCATGCTTTTTTCTTTGACAGACGCAGTTTGGACAGGTACATTCATTTTATGTATTGTATAAGTGATAAGTTTAAACATATCTCACTACTTAAACACAAACAATTTATTTTATTCGATTTATGAATTTCAGTCTAGAGTCATTTTGTCGTATTAAATACATTAGAGAGAAACGTTATGACAACTTTTTCACAACTTGAAAAAACGTTTTTACAACGTTTTTGTGTTTACTGGGTATGCAGGAAAAACCCTGCAATGTTAACCCATAACGCTTTCAGTGTTTTCTGCAACATAAAAGCACAAAAAGATTTATAAACCAACATATGCAATTACACTTAACAAATCGATTAAGTTCTGTTTCCCCCAGTTATAGTTTTTACATTAAGCATGCATCAGAAGAAGAATGGAAATGATAATATTAACCTTAGATAAGAATACACCATGTTGGTTTTGTAATAATTCTGTGCTGCGTGGGCATAGCCAGGGAGTAGGGGACATTTATGCTAAAGCACGGTATAGAGACATATAAACGTTTACAGTATTACTTTGTCTTCAAATACTTTGTCAGTGTGTTTGTACGTATTAAAACGTTAATGCACAGTTTATGCGTCTTGATTTGTTAACAATGTAAAAATCTAATCCGAAACCATTGATCGTTTTAATGCTGTTTAACGTAGTTTGCAGACAGTCTCTAAACAGCAAAATCGCCACAGTCCAAGTGCTTAAGTGTCTCGTTGCAACGAAGCGAAACAAAGATTTAAACACATAAATTGTCAGCTCTGTATATTTCTACATTTTAATACGTAGCAAACACGCCAATTTTGATACAGTTAAACTTGCAGACAGTTGTAACGCGTGACGTAGTCAACTATAACCAACACCATATCTTCTAACCACCTAACAAAACATGAACTAATAAAACTATTAAAACATTGTAAGAAAATAGTAATTTATTTCGTCGTTTAATGAAAAAGGTATTACGTCTTAAACACAGCTACAGCGCCGCATGACTTACCTGCTAGCACGAAAATGGATTCTTTGTCTTCCGGTTAAAAAAACGTAAATACGCTATCTGTGACAAAAAAAATACACGCCACCTAGTGACTACATCCTGAAAATGCTGCTGTAATAAGAAGTAAAAGAGGAAGTTATATCCCAACAAAAAGACCCAATATGTTTAACCCATCTATTATTTTTACTAAACTAATAAATACAGCTTTTGAAATTTAAAACCAACATTTGTTACTAAAACAACAAAATTATGAACAATCACTATTCATGAGAATTTGGTATTGCAAACATTCAACACCCATCCGTCTGAATTGCATCAATAGCACCAGCAAGGTCCTCCTCAGCTACACCACCATTTGGGCTACTGCTCCACTTCCAGGTTCAATAACTTTATCGATTGCAACAACCACGTCACTCTCAATAAGCAGTTTCCAACTGTCTCCAGAGAGCAAATGTTCCTCGATATTTTGCCCTTCTGCAAGCAAATCAAGAAGTCCCTCTTGTTGCAAGTACTTCTTAATACCAAAATTGGACACAGCTGAGTCCATTTCGTCCGAAGATTCTATAAATGCCACTTGCTGTGCGTTGATACATTTCAGATTTCTGCAGGAATCCACACCTCACAACGGTAATATTTGTGTGTGGTGTTAAAGTTACGTTGCCAGGCATGGCATTTCGTGCACCTTCTGGACACCACGATCTCAGCTCGAGTGATTTCGCCCGGTAACGTAGTGACGACTTCCCCCTCAACTTCAGCTGTTGGATATGACATTGCTTCACCTTCCCACTCTACATCTTTAAATTCCATAGAAGTGGTTGTTGTTAGATACAGAGATCATCCAAATTCACGTGTGGCCAAATTCCACATTTGATAACAGTGACCAGACTGCAGCATTCCAATCTGATCCTCCCACAACTTGACATCAATGCTTCCGGTTGTGAACGTGGAGTGGTGAGGACAGAGGCCCAAGTGCAGACAGGGAGGTAATAAATTAATAAATAATAAAATACAAACAAACACCCACGAGGGGGTAACATAACAAAACATAACAACAGGAACATGGACTAACTAGACTAGACTAAACTAATAACAATACTTGACATAAAACTACAATAAACTAGACTAAACAAGACACAGGAACTCACCACAGATGACACAAACAATGAACCAGCACAAGACAAGAGACACGAGGTCAATATAAAGGGAACCAAAGCAAGAGGGGACAGGTTCAGGGGATAAACTAATTAACACTAACTAGGAAACAGTAGGGCAGGAACAATGACAAGACCGGAGAGAGAGTATGGCAACCAATAGGTGCCAAAATAGTCTCTCTCCAACATAAAACAAGGGATCCTGTCTGATTCCGTCTCAAGACCAAGAAATACCTGACATGGTGAGGCGGATTCATGACACCGGTCATGTCTTGTACACAACATGTCTGAGTCTCCGAATTCGAACCCCGGACATCCACCATCTTGGTACCAGCTTTGACATGATATACGCAAACCTCATTCAAACCAACCTAACAGAAGAAGGACCACAACAGCATAAATGCATCATATTATAAAAATACCTAGAATTATATTATGTCCCAAAATAAAACACAGGCTATAAAACATAAGCTAAATATCTTAAATTATATTTAGGAAAAAGAACAAAAACATCCATTTAGACATCATTGAAACTTTAAAGAATACAAAATGAAAAAACGGCACAGTTAATTATTCATGTTACACGGTATGTTTATGCTGCAGTGAACGAAAACATTGCAACTTTCACAAAATGATAAAGTTGCACCAGTGGTGCCAAGGTTATCAGACACAAAGAGGCCACAATACACTAGATTAACTGTGGCAGAGTGACCAAACAGTCAATCTTACAAGTGCATTTACAATCAATGCCATTTCAGTGACAGTTAGGCTTTTAAGGCAACATAAATCGATCTCACGAACGTTCTCTGGATCGGTTCCACTTATGTGGAACGATCTGCCCGCGGCAACAAGATCTGCACATTCTGTAGCCATCTTTAAGAATCGTCTGAAAACGCATCTCTTCCGTCAACACCTTACCGATCAGTTCTGACTTCCATTTCTCTGCTACTCTTCTTCTTCTTCTCAAAAAAACCTTCTAACTTAGCTTTGTGTACTGTGGTAGGCTTTATGAAGCCAGTTTTATTGATTGCACTTATGCTTTTTGTTGTACTTACGTTGTCCGAATTGCTTCGATTGTTTACCCCATCTGTAAGTCGCTTTGGATAAAAGCGTCTGCTAAATGACTAAATGTAAATGTAAATAAAAACAGAGTAACATGTCATTTAATCAAATTGTGCATTGGACAAGAAGCGTTCTGTTGGTACAGCAGTGGCAAACTTACAAGACATGTTTTATTTATTAATTTTAGTCAAAGTAATCTTAAGGATGGAATAGTTTAATTTAATATAATAGTAGGCTAATAATTATTTTATAAAAGCAAACTTTAGTATAAAAAACTTTTTTTTTCAGTTAAATCAAAAGGCTATTAATTTGCAATTTAATAATAATTTATTGAGATTTTATAGTTTATATAGTATATTACAGTTTTTCTCCATTGGTTTGGCTCATTTCTTGAAACAGAAATTACATTCTCAAAACAACATGGACAAACCTCCAAACCACTTTGCAATTGTTCAATGGTTGTTCGCTCCAAAACGTGTCAGCGTCAATTCATTGTATAAGTCATCACATGCACAAAAGTCTGTTCAATTGTCAAAATTAGTCAAGAACATAATACCAGGAATAGCATATATGAATCCCTTGGATCATTTGATACATTTATTACAGCAATTGACAGTCAGGTGAAACTAGAACTTGACTTACGAAGGAAGAGTTTCACACATCTCAGATGACCAATCAAACAGTATGTTTAGTTACCTGACCGGTGCTGTCCATGACTGTGAATGCTGCCAAACATGTATGTAAAGAGCTTGACCGTGCAGGACCAGTACAATTTCTGAACATGGAGGCACCTGGCCAAGTAAACAAACAAGGGCAACTGCCTGCTCGAGGAAGAAGAAGAAGAAGAAGAAGAAGAAGAGGAGTAAGGGTGCATGGTGGTGGAATAGGGAGAAGAGGCCGAGGAGCACGAAGACACCATGCTGTCCCGGATGAAATTGTCATCAACGGATGTCATCAACCATGGCATCACAATGGCGGAGGCAGGTCGCCGAGTGCAGCATAATGTTCCTCGCTCTACAGTCTCCTCCATCATACAAACATTTCACAGGGAAAACAGGTATGTAGTCAGTCAATGATGGAATTATATGTTGTATAGGACACGACACTGTGGATAGAGCAAGAAATATATTTATTTACACATTTACCTATTCATTTTGTGTGTACATGTTTTTATATCCCGTGGGGACCTAAACCTGAATGCACACCAACACATGGTGACTCACTGTGTCACTGTGGGGACTAAAATTGAGGTACTCATGGGCAAAAAACCTTATCAATGGTACAGAACAATATTTTTAAAGAATGTAAAAATGCTAAATGTTTTCTATGATCTTTAGGTTTAGGGGTTGGGTTAGGGGTAGGGGATAAAATATACAGTTTGTACGGTATAAAAAACAATACGCCTATGTACTGTCCCCACAGAGATAGTAAACCAGACGTGTGTGTGTGTGTGTGGTGTGCACATGTTTTTATATCCCGGTGGGGACCTCATCAACCAAAAGATTAAGAGTCCTTACCAAAATTACTGTTTGCAGCCTGTACACTGGCTATCACCAGGAGAGGAGAGTCACAGTTCTCCAACTGTGTAACATTGTGTAAAGTGTGCATGCATGCATGTGTGTGCCCATGTCTTTCAGAAGAGGCCGGAGGTACTGGAAGGCTCCCCTACCAGTCCCTGGTGAATCAGGGCAAGACCATGAACGTTGCTGGACTGCCCAACAGCCTTACCTTCAAGAAGCCATCCTTTTATGGAAGGAACCAACTGGAAGCCATTTTAAAAGCTGCTGATGAGATTTCATTTGAAATAAGTAAGTGACATTAACAGTGGTTGTGTGTCGGCAGACCATTTGGCTCTGTGCAAAGTGGGGGGGAAAAGTGAACTAAAGGATAATATAATACTAGATGTGAGTTTTTGTATATTGCTGGGCCATTGCATCTCTCTCTCTGTCCCTTCACCCCAACCAGTCGAGGCGGATGGCTGCCCACCCTGAGCCATCGTTCTGCTCAAGGTTTCTGCCTCTTAAAAGGCCGTTTTTCCTTGCATCTGTCTCCTAGTGCTTGCTCATGGTGGGAATTGTTGGGTCTCTGTTACAGTTTTTCTCAATTGCTTTGGCACATTTTTCGCAACAGTCTTAACGTTCTCTAAACTGTGAGTGCAAATGTCACATATGTTTGCTGGAACTTTATTGCATGTCTGCAAAATGAAGTTACTCAACCAAAACATTTCATTCATGCTTCAAAACCTAGTTATCTTGTCAGTAATTTGGCCAAGGCCACCAAAATATAAAGTACTTTTGTCATCGTGTGAGCCACACTGGTCAAAATGTTTAGTTTTTTTTTTTTCACCATGACAGTCAACCATGGAAATTAGTACATAGAAAAAAAAGTAAATGAACATTTCGATTTATTCAGTACATTTATGTTTGTATGTGTATTACATGTAAACTGAAATCTTGCTTGTCCAATTGCTGTACATTTCATATTTCTTACGGTATGTTACAACAAAAATACAACAGTAAATAACTACAAAATAACTTCCATGAAAAACTAATTATTCTTGTTGGACATCCTGTCGCTCTTGTTGGTCAGGCCAAAGATTTTCATCAACATCACATCTTATGTTTTCCATTGTCATGCACCGGGGAAAAAAAAAATCTCCTTGAAGGCCGCACCCATCCCCTGCAATGATCAGCTGTGATGTCCTCACATGCAGCATTCATGGCATCCAACAGAGACATCTGATCTTGTGGTCTATGATCATATACTTTCCACCTCCAAGCAGAAAAAAACCTCTTCTATTGGGTTTAGGAATGGAGAGTATGGTGGAAGGAACTCCACTGTTATCCTTTCATGTGCAGCAAACCATTCCATAATAATGTTGGTTCGGTGGAAGCTGACATTATCCCAGACAACAACATAATTAGGCCAATGTGGTCTGATTAAACCTCTTTCTTGTTCTGGAATCAGGTCTCTGTAAAGTGTGTCTAGGAAGGCCAGGAGCAGTTGGGTATTATAGGGTCAAATGTGTGGAATATGCGTGTGTGACCGGATGACGATCATTAACTTACACTGGTAAAGCCCGTACTCAGACCCCAATTTCCGAGCCTCCCCAATTACAGACTTTCAACTAAATGAAAAGGACGAGCAGAGACAAAACCACAGACTACAAATTTATTTATCAAAGTTGCTAAAAAAACACCTGGAGCTCAACATCAAGGATAAAATTTAATCAAGGTGAATGAATCATCCCAATGGGCTTCGTTTAGACAGTTCCCCTGGGCCGACCACCTATACACTGGCCAAACACACCCAACAAGAACAAAATATACTAACAAAGGAACAATTCACAACAAAGTAAATTAAAGTTGGTTTCCTTCTTTGGCATTATGTCTTTGCTTAAACATTTCACTGCTCAATTCGGAAAACAAAATAAATACAAATCAAACGCTTCAAACCAATCAAACCCAAGAAAAATATAATTCATTTAAACCCACTCAACACCCATCAACTAAACCAAGGTCAAAAGAACAACAGAGCAGATAAACCACAAGTAATAGAGCAGCATAAATGTAAAGCAAGACAACGAAAGATATAACCAACCCATATGACAATAACAAACAAAAATTGATTAATAAACAATACCTAATAATAATTATAATAAATGAAATAAACAAAATACAATTTCAATTCTACTCAATTACACACACATTTAAATAAAATACACAGACAACGAATAAACGCAAATCCATGAGCTTACGCCAGCAATGTGAGCGAACCCAGTGGCGCCAGAGTCAATGGCCACGGGTTTAGAGCGTATCCAACGTGAGCGTTGTACAGACGTTCAAGGCAATCGCGTTCGTGCAATGCAATCACGAGCGTTCAATGGCCACGGGTTTAGAGCGTATCCAACGTGAGCGTTGTACAGACTCTCAATGCAATCACGAGCGTTCAATGCAGCAAGAGAATCCCGCGTCCCAAACTGGAAGCGATATCTTAACCACAGCAAAACAGCAGCTGGCAACTTCTGAAAAACAAATAGACATTTTCGTTTGCTCCCTCCCCACTCCTCTCAGATTTAAAAAAGTCACACAAACCCGGGTAAGGGAAACATAATATTACCTTTCACGTGCAAGACACTCACTCACACATGCTCACTAGCAATGTCTGGACGCACCGGACTAATCTACAATTACATCAAGCAAGCACATTAAGCAACCATGTGAATTAAGTTAAATTCCCCCGAACACCCATATTCTAGATTTATATTTCCCTCCCGTCTATGAGCCACCGGTTCAACAGAACCTACCTTTCTCGAGGAGTGAAGGAGATACCAGACCTACACCAACAGGTCACATCGATACAATGTCATGAAGCACCCAACTCAGCTGAGCCTATATAGGCACGTGATTACCTGACGTACCCACCCACTTACAGTTTTTTTCAATTGCTAAGAAGCGTTTGCCAATTCTTAAAATACTTTTTCTAAACTCTTAACACAGCAACACACCTACATCACACAATTAGCCAAATATTTAATTTTCTGACCAAAACCACAGTTTGTTAAATAAATACAAACTCTACATTTCAAAACCCTTAAAAACGTTTTCAATATACACTTACTCTATCAAAACACTGCAAACCCGTTTCAAAATCGAATCATTCGGTCAAAACTTTAGCACTCGTTTTCTATCCAACATGAACACATAGTCAATCATACCGCAATGACTGTCAAAATACTACAGTTGGGGCATTACAAAAACTGCATTACTTGTCATGTTTCAGTTCTTTCTGTATAGAACAGACAGTATGAAAACCATTTTTTTTTCATTCATTCAGCTGTGTGTGTGTGTGTGTGTGAGAGAGAGAGAATTCATGGTGCATTAGATGTGTACAACATAATATCTAAATGTGAAGGAGTCATCAATACTTTATAGAATCTACAACTGGAAAAAAAAACAGTAAGTGACAGAATTGCTGCAGTGAAGATTTTATTAGCAATATGAAATTGCTGTCAGTGATCAAAACGAAACAAGGACAAACATACATGTCCTTTGATTTACAGTAAAGTGTGCAAATAGAACAAAATGACAAAAAAAGGCCCAGAAAAAAAAAGTCCTGTTCTAATCTATACGATCTTCAGCATTTGGCCACATGTTCTCATCTACATCACATCTTATGTTGTCTCTCGCTATACACCTTGGATAGAAACGCTTGGCATGCCTTATCCATCCCTGACAGTCCACAACTGAGATGTTCTTGCAGCCAGCATCCTGGCATCCAGGAGGACATTTGGTCTTAAGGCCGATGATCATAAACTTTCCCCCTCCAAGCAGAAAAAAATTCCTCAATACTTTGGAGCTGATATTGTTGCAGAAGTAGAGATTTTATACTGTATCTATGGTTTGGAACAATAGGTCTTCATTTCTGGCATGCTGCGTTTAAGCATTTGTAAAAAACACTATAAAGATCCATGATTTTGGTATTGGTATGCTTATATGTAAAGAAATGTAGGCATTCTAGAAACGTGTTATTGTGATTGCATTTTGTGTGAAAACAACATGAATTTTGTTAATGGTATGGCCACAACAGACCGATGTTGTGTTAATTGTGTTTAGAGTTTTAAAAATGTGATTACAGATTGGACAAAAGGATGTTAGCTATTGAAAAAAACTGTAATACCCCGCTATTTTTAAAGGGGCCACGCAGACTACTCTTAAAGGGGTAATCCCACTACACGTGCTCACACCATTCTCTGAAATGTACTGTTTTCCCTACGAAAGGTTTGCACAATTGATGACACCGTGGACCTGTTTACATTACCAGCCTCTTCCATTGTAAAACCACGATTTATGACATGATCCACAAGTGTGGCTCTGATTTCCTCAGAGACTCTGACTCTTCTATTTCCACCTCTTCCTCTGTTATGTCTTCCTCTAACACCACCACCACGTATTCTTACACGTCTTCCAATTGGTCTACCACGAGCATGTTGCTGCAGTTCAGGGTTGTGGAAGTCCTCCATGGTCAAAAAATGGTATTGATTGTGCTGTGGGCAATCTACATTTATATGCTCCCAAACTTCATTGGTTAAATGGTTAAATGGTTGATTGGTTGATTCAAATTGTATTGCAATTAGAGGTAATTTGCCAATGTAGCAGACATTACAAACAATATCAATGTCAGATATTTATGTAATTTACATGCATGTATACCAGTTTTTCATAAGTGAATGGATTGTTTTGAATGTGATGGCGTACACGATGAAAAATGATTGAGAAGTTGTGAAGAGTTTGACAGTTTAAGTGAGAATTGACTCATCATTTTGATCAACAAGCCATATGCAATTATTTGTTGTGCAAACTGCAGACGATTGTACTTAATGTTTGCACACATGTGCCAAAGCATTTGCTCAAATCAATAAGAAATTCCAATCTGATGTGAACAATAAGCTAATTGTTCAGAGATCTGATCTTATTGTTTTGGAAAATACAATTTTCATTTGAGAATTGAGCCAAGCAATTGAAAAAACTGTAATATTATAAAGAGTGTGCTCTAGACCTACTTTGTTTGAAAAAAGCTGTGAGAAATGTTGTTATGAATTGGCGCTATATAAATAAAATAGAATTGAAACAGATTCAGGTTATATTCTGTATGTTTATGTGGCAGTTTTTAATGTGACACTATTTCTCAGTTGGAGTTACATCAATATAGTGCAACACATTATAGTGCAAAAGTCACCTCTCCAGAATATCCTATAGCTGTTTAGTTGAATGTAAACAGCATAGTTTACTAGTTTTGTAACTGTGGTCCTTACACAGCATATTTGACCTCTGTACACATTATTGAAATAATACAATTAAATCAAAAGATCAAATCTTCACCTTTTTGTGATGGTTTAATGTCTTCAAATCAACAGACACAGCAGATGGCATCTAGACGAAGTCGGTGGAAGAAATATTAGAGGGCATGTGTGACAATGGTATTTATTGTAATCGTATTACATTTTGAATGCCAAATGCTACACGTCAGTTTTTGGTATTGCTTAAATTCAAGCTTAATTGAAACTGATGTTCTGAGGAGTCTGCCATTGACATTTGACACAAAGAGAAAAGCTCACTTGTTTGAAAATTACAATTTTACATACAATATTATCCAGGTGAAATTAAAAAGCTTTTATAAAGTTGGCATTGCGATCATTGTACACTGTGAATTGGCTGTTGGGATTTAGATGCAAATAATGGTAATGTGTCTATTTCTAATAAATTATTTACTAAATAAACAATTGACAGTATTAATGCTGACTTATTGCATTATGACTTTGTAATAAAGATTCAAAATTTGTATTAAGACAGTTGTTTTGTTGTTTTGTTTTATGTATTTTAGGTGCACAGCAGATGGAAGAAGAGTCCTCAGAACAACCACCACTGTTGCCATCGTGATGAAGGTATCTTTTTCAAGTTGTGGTTATTTTATTTGAGCAGAAAGTCCCACTGAGACTAATGAGCTCTTTCTACAATAAGAACAGATATGGGAACAGAAGCATAGGCTACAACATTTTAGAAGTGAAAAAATCCAATAGACAGTGACAAAGGGGCAGATTCCAGGCAGAACGTGCAGAATACATAAACGGCCTTTTTCCAAGCTCTGCATATACATTTTGGGACCTCATAATTGAGATTGCTTATTCGCCGTGTGACCTCAAAGGGCCCTTTCCACTTTGCGAGTAACTTACCTAAACCAACGGAAGAGGGCACAATGGTGCTTTCGGAGTGGCCGGTGGGTTTACCAGCTGACATTCAGAACAAGACGCGCACCATCTGCCCACGTTCTCATGAATGCCCGGCCAAAAGAAGCGGGCCATTAGGCGGTTTAGTGTTGCCGTTTGCCCTAAGTGACCAGCCATTGGATTACAGTGAGCCGTCTGGAAAAGCATTTCCCGACGGCTCTTTGGGACGACTAACTGTGTTGTGTCCTTTGATTGAGTGTCTCGGGTCACTCGATACAACCTGTCTTTTAAAATGGCAAAATACGGATAGACGAGCGGTTGTGCAGGGTGGAGACGCTGTCCGTCGATGGTACGAACCTGGTCAAACGCATGTTTCAGCGAATCATCGTGAGACTGCTCCAGGGCAAAATCATCGCACCGAGAGAGATGCTGCCTCTCTACAGCACTCCGTTCCCCTAAGTCAGTCGCCCGAGGTTCCGGCTCAACTTCCCCCGCCTGCACGACCGCCCTCTTCCGTCGCCTTTGATTGTTAATTAAACATCATTTTTCACTGAGTACATGTGGTAGTGTGGAAGGACTTCTGCTGAATATACTCTCATCAGAAAATGAAGTTCAGAATCATCTTTAACTACAAGGAGGATGAGTTCACCGAACTCCACTGAGTCATCATTCCTAGTGACAACAAATCGCCCCTTCTTGTATATTTCCCCATTATACTGCACATCTACAGGAATCTTTCTATTTATTTCAGTGAAGCCAAATTGCAAGACTGCGTCTTTAACTTGTTCACTGTAAAGCTCAGAGTAGAAAGGCACGCCTTCTTTCATAAGCAAGGCTGGAGGACTCACTGACCCAGCTGAAAGATACGCCTGAAACATCTGATGTCTTTCTGAAAGAGTGAGACATAGGTTTTTAAAGTTTTTCAAATGCCTTGCACATCTTTTAAAGTAACTATGCTTACTTTAAAAGCGCATAGTCCATAGTTTCATCAGTGGGCCAAATTTCAAAATCATTCCTGGGTAGTGGTGCAAATAATGATGCTTTGGTCTCAAGTTGGTATCTGGAAACAGTGTCACTGAAATTAGACAAGTCCCCAAAAGTGTCTTCAGCAGCATCTGATACACTGGCAGTTTCCTGCACGGTAGGGATGTTTCGCTCATTTGTAGAAGGCCTTTCTGAGTTTGTATCCCTGAATTGGCCACAAATCACATTTACTGAACAATGTCTGTGTTTTCTGGACATATGAGAAGTAAATGAAGATTTCACAGTAAACAGTGAGGTTTTGCATCCTCTCACTGGGCAGTTTACGGGACGTCCCTGTGCTATGTGCTCCTTAAGGTGAGCAACCAACTCCCTGACTCCGTCACACTGGCGCTCACAAAGTGCAACCGTGCACTTCAATGTAGCTAAAGCCATAGCATGATCCGGAGCAAAAAATGACGCTTGTTCCGTCACTCACAACCAGACATAAGAAAGAAAATATCAATGTATTTAAACAGTGTGATGCAGACTGCAGCAGAGAGAGAGTGTGGATATCAACATACGTGTTGACGTGATGTAAAAACTGTGATCATGAAGTGTGTTCTGTCGAGCTGCGTTCACACACAGAGTAAAAACAGTTTTTGTGACATCCAGCGCCCTGCAGATCATCATGAAGTTACCGTTGCTGATTAATCGTATACTGTTGCCATGACTTGCTAATATGTTTGAGTGGACAGGAGGGTTAGCGACCATACCAGCGTAACAAACCTTATTTGACTTCTGTGACAGGTGGACAATATTAATTTATTATTTGAATTTTGATGTTGATATTTTGAAGTCATATTTTCACCGGGTTTCCACGTTTATATTCCCTGCATTAAAAACACAGTAAGAACATATCTAGTAAGTATCTCAGATGAGCGTCTTGTAGTCCATCTCCTGAGCTTTGTAGTTTTACCACAGATCACGTCAATAACATTCACCGTCGCATCATGACGTAGTCTAGTGCATGCAGTCGGATTCTCTCGTCTCCTAACTCCTTATGAATTCTCCATCACACCTTTCCTTGACCTCGTGACGTTTTCCATCAAGGTCAACGAAGTGGTTAGGAAAGGCTAAAAAGCTAATTTTTTTAACTATTCGACCGGATTCTAAGTCTCTGATGGTGTGTCTGTCAGGCGTGTTGGTAGGTCAGGCAAGCAGGCCAGAGTCTGGACATCTGAATCTTATTAATGCTTAATGTTATGCCTTATTAACAGTGTGACCGCTTGATTGACAGTTGGGTGTTATTACAGGTGGGTGTCAGTAAAGTTGGCCTCAGGAATCAATTGCCCTGCCTTAGGTCACCTCTTTGCCGATATTTAGTTTTGCCGGGAAGCAGAAGAAGCACATCCAACATGGCGATGGCCATTATGTTTAACAGTATGAAAAAGTATTTTTTACAAAAAATAAATGCAAGAATATCAGTGATGGCTCATATATGTATATTACGGTATATTGTTGTTAGAGATACAGTTTTTAATACATTTAAGAGTGAGGAAATGTATTTTTTACAAAAATCACAGTGATGGCTCTTATGTTTATATATATATATGGTATATTTTTGTTACAGACACAGTGCCAGTGTATTTTACAGTGGAGTAATGTATTTTTTCCCCCAAAAAAACTGTCAAAAATACCGTTTTGGCTGATATATACATTTACGGTGTTTCATTGTTACTAAAACTGAATTAAACCATTTATCGTCTTAAGGTCTTTTACTGTCATGGTTAAAGTAGCCAACTACGCAACCTAGGGACCTTCTCCCCAGGACATAAGCACCCAGACCACTAAGGGCGCACAAGCTCACAGTGACCCGGAAGGATGAAGACATGTATAAGCCAAGTTTTAATTTATTCTTCTAAAAGAATTGCCAAAAACGGCTCAATCATGTAAAAACAACAGATCATATACGTATAATCACGCAACACTGAGAGCCAGTCAGTTCACAGATACCTTTTAGTTACCCACAATCCCTTATGAAGCATAATCATGTCATAGAACACGTAATCATAAAACACAAACAATTCAATTAGTTACAGGTACCCTTTAGTTAGCCCCCTCTCACTTATACAATGTAATCCGATCATATACATATAGTCATGAAACAATTAATTCCAGATACCTTTCCGTTACTCGTATATCAGTTGTAAGGTGATCAATGTTCTAATAGCAAGCCCAGTATGTAGAGGGCGGGAGACAACGGCCGAAGAAGGTTGCTCATATGGTTAAGGTTAAACCACACGCTCCACAGTGCCTCACCCAACCAAACTAATAAACACACTTGAATATCACGGCAAAAGAGAGAGAATAAGAACCCCGTACCATATGTCCAGCTTCCTGCACGGGCCGCGGCGCTAATTGCGCTGCTCTCTCATGAACCACTAATAGAACAGGAAAAGGTATTAGATCTATTGATCGTTGCATAGTCAAAGGAAGCGGAACGACGAGGAAGACCAGGATATAACGCTTCAGATGGTATCAGTAAACAAAATCAACGCAAACCAATATAAAGCAAAACAACAAAAACAAAGCATAACTAGAACAAACCAAACCAAAACAGCAGCGCAGTGTGGGTCCACACGGCTACCATCAAACCGCTTTAAGGTTTGTAGCGAGGACACGCCTCTCTGACTGCATTGAGCCAACCTATGGACACAGCCGTTTGGCATTAGGACCCGCGCTGCACTCCCACTGCAAAACATAACAAAAGAAGGGGTCACGAGTAGCTAACGCCACCCATCCAAAACAAGAAAACAACTCCTACCTAGGTAGTTAGAGATAAGCAGACAATGACCCGCACTACACGAATCCCCCGGACGCATCCATACTTCCCCATGACGCACGCATTACACATTTATCACCACGCTGATTGCAATAATTAGTAACCAGCTGGTCGCTTACGTCCCTCGGCCTTAGGCAACCCATTCGCGCCTCCTAGCGGGAAGTATCCATAAACGACCAACCACATCCTGCTACACTAAGATCCGACCTCAATGACGTTACAAACAAGTTAAATATACTTCACGCATTCAGTTACAGGTCAAGAAACATCCCACTTAAAATGGTAAGTACTTTAAATCACACCAAATGACCTAAAACACTTCCAAAACAATCCGTCTTCATATACGTGGGAACTTGTATGCAGCTAAGTGTGGGGTGTGAACTACTTGGACACAGATGGTGTGAGTTTAGGCACAACACTACGTCACAGCAGCGTCATGGCAGCAGTAGGCTTGTTTGAAGTGGCTGAAAAAGTATGGCAAGCCAACAGTATCACAATTCGCGTGCTTTGGATCGCCGTATTAATATTAAAACGCCGATTTCTAAACGCCGCCAGGCGTTAAATAAGCGCCGCCTGGTGCTAAATTAACGTCATACGTCGCCACGCGTTAAAATAACGCCGATCGACGTTAAATTAACGTCACACGTCACTCAACATGCAAACTTATTAGCTAATATACATAGCCCCTCCTCTTCTGGCTTTGCGCGCTCTACGGCAAGTCAGAGGCTCGGAGGATCCAGTCCAGGTTGCAAGAGCAAACTGATGTTAGAGGTTCGTTCAAGTTTTAAGGTATACAATCGTAAATAGATAGCAGAAATGTCTAGAGGGCCTAATCATTTTAGAAGACGCCTATCAGCAATAAGAGATCGCATTAATTCTCACCTTGATAGTTTGCTGGAAGCATCACCAGAACATGGGTAGCAAAGTCTTGTAGACAGGTAATGGTTAATTAAACGTCAGAAATTAATTGTTCAGTTTCTTTAAATACCAAAATGACCCCCTATTAAGTATTAATTAATGTGTCTATGACATTACACAGTAATATTAATGATAATATATTACATTTTAATAACTATAACACTATTTAACTAAACTATGTTCTATCAATAATGTGCTATAGTATACTACAGTTCCCTTTCTGTCGGTCTCTCGACGTTGTGTCGAAGACGACAGATGGGGTTCGCCCTTGAGAACCAATCACCTCTGACTACTATAGAAAAGGCCAATTAAATTTGGCGAATGAAATTTGCATGCCGGGCTCCGCCCCCGGATGTCCGGTATAAAAGGAAGCCGGCGTGCAGCATTCACTCACCTTTTGTTCTTCAGAGCCCTCGCTCATGACTACGAACAAAAAGAATTCAACGAATTCTTCTTCTACTTCGCCGGTTCTACGACGCAGTGCAGCGGATCGTCCCTTCCTGCAGCGACCTTCTCCTGGGCGTCTCGGCGGTTCCGGAGGTGATAGAGATTATTTCTAAAAGGTCCTTTTCAGGACTGAGCAATTTCCAGCGCGGCATGTCCCGCTGTTCTCTTGGGTGCGGCACCCTCATCGAGGAGGGGGATGGACACGATCGCTGCATTAGGTGTCTGGGCGTCCAGCACACTGAAGCAGCGTTCGTTGACACATCTGCCCGCACTGCGGGCGGATTGTCACTCAGAAGTTGCGGTCACGGGGGGCTGTCTTCCTACGGGAACCAGCCACCATTTCGTCTGCTACCCGGGCTGTGACATCTGTGGCTACGGGCCCGATGACCACCCACGTAGCAGCGTTAGTGATATGGGGAGCTCTGCGAACGTAAACCCGCCAGCCAAGTGCTCACGGCCGATCGCACCCCGATTCGCTCTTCTGAACGTTCCCCACCGGCGGTGGCATACCGTTCGGATCCTCAGGCACGCACTCGGAAACGAGTGTGACGTAGATGAGATGTCGTATGCAGCATCGGAGGGAGACGGCATCCGACTCTGACGAATCCGAGCTCCCCCCCAGGGGGGTCGAGCTCAGGAGGAAGCAGAACGTGATGTCAGCCATGCTAATCCAGGGATATTGGTTCCTGGGGCGGAGCGCGGTGCAAACCGCGTCCATCCCGGTGCCATTTGTTTCCCGGAGGTGCATGAGGAGCTGTGTAAAACTAGGAGCGCTCCACGGATCGCTCCGGTCGAAACAGCCGGCTCCCTCACTTTCCTCGAGGGTGGGGCAGCCCAAAGGCCTGCGTCGAGATCCCCCAGGTGGAACGTGGCTGCGGTGCATCTGTGCCGCAGAGGGCTGCCGCCTGGGGAGAATCGGCCACGCCTACCGTCCAACGCGTGTAGGACTTCGACATCTATGGTGCCGAAGCCTTGCGCTGCCGCGGACGGGCGCTGCCTCCCTCTCTCTACGCATGGCCATCCTGCAGGTCCGCCAGGCCAGGCGTTGGAGAGCTCCACGAGGTAGGGCCGACCCAGGTATATGCAGGTTTTTCTGTGCCGCCACTGACAGCGCTCTACGGAGCGACCAAGGTGGCGGCACGGGACCTGGGTCGGACGATGTCCACGAAGTGGTCCAGGAGATTCACCCCCGGCTGAACCTTGGCGATGAGTTGACACCGAAAGTCCGCTTCTTTTTTACACCCGTCTCGCAGGGTGGGCTGTTGGTACACAGTCGAGGACTGCGCTCAGCATTTTTTGACGGTGAAGAAGCAGACAGTGGCGATTAGCCACATTTTTACCACGCTGCGACTCGGCCGCCCTCAAGCTCCGAGATCTCACTTCATCTGTTTCCCGACGCCCAGGACCCCTTCCACATCGGCTCCGGTTTACTGTGCCCCACAGGTGGCACCCCGGAGTTCGACGAGGGGAAAACCTACCCCGTCAGCTAACTTCTCACGAGAAGTGACACTGATGGGAAGACCCCAAGGGGAGCAGCATCCCCGGACCTTCACTCTACGGCTCTGCTCAGTCGGTACGGGACGGCTCTGCCTCGTCCCAACAGCGGGCCCTTCTCAGGCCTGGCGCCCACTTACTCACAGTGAGTTTTCTGTTTCCCCCTGGGAGTTCATTCCTGCCGATCGCACACTCCACTGGACTGTGCCCCGCAACCCGACCCCCACGCCTGGCGAGGCGTAGGGTCGTACCCACACACAAGCTGCTACCACTCTCAAGGACAGTGCGTGCAGCTGTCCCGCCAGGCAGGTAAGTAGGCAGAGCCAACCTTCCCTCCGGGGCCCCTCCCCGCGACAGGTTAGCTCCGCCAGCCATCGAACCACCCTCCGTGGGAATGGTTGAAGCAACCGTCCCCTTGTTCCCCCTGTCACAGTCCTGGGAGCTCGAGAGCTGCCCACACTGTCTCGGTGGCTAAGGCAGACGGTCCGTCTTGGTACTCGATCCAGTTCGCCAGAGACTATCCCAAGTTTTGGGGCAGCATCTCTCCCCTCTGTCTGAGGCTAGGGACGCCTACATACTTCGGGTAGAGGTCACCACCCTTCTGGCAAACAGGCATCGAGTTCGTCCCTCAACCAAGATGTTCGGTGGGTTTACAACCCCCGCACTCATCGTTCCCAAGAAAGACGGGCGGGTTGCGCCCCGGAGGTCTGCGTACCTGAACTAAGCACCTTCACAAGCTGCTGCTCAGGATGCTCACGCAGAGGCGCGTCCTGACACCCATCAGGTGTCAGGATTGGTTCGTGGCAATCGACCTGAAATTCCTTTCGATCTGTCCCTGTCTCCACGGTCTTCACGAAGATCGTGGAAGCCGCCTTTCTTCTCCCTGAGGGGAGGAAGGTGTGCGGGTACTTAACTATCTCAACGACTGGCCTGACACACTCGTGGATATCGTTATGTATACAAGGGGCCTGGTGCTCCGGCACCCAGATCGATTGGGAATCCAGGTCACCGAGGAAAGGACCAAGCTCTCCCCAGGGCAAGCATCCTCTTTCTCGGTAGGGAACTCAACTCTGTCACCATGTCGGCGCTACTGTCCGCAGTACGGCCCAGCCGGTGTTGAACTGCCTGGAAACATTTCAGGCCAGACAGCGGTCCCCCCTGAAACGATTCAAGGGCTCCTGGGCATGCGTCCTTGTCGGGTGAGACCCCTCGGTTGATGCACATGAGACCGCTCCAACACTGGCTTCAGAGTCGAGTTCCGAGAGAGCGTGGCACACCGCAGCAGGCGCATGGTGATGACGCCCTGCGGCCGACGCACCAAAAACCCCTGGTCTTCCAGACTTTTTCGACGGACTAAGGTCCCTCAGGGCAAGGTTATTAGCAAGTCGTGGTGACGACGGATGCCTCCCTGCAGGGGTGCGGTGCAGTGTGTAACGGGCACGGCGGGGCATTGGGCGAACCCCCCCCTGCGCTGGCATATCAATTGCCAGGAGTTGTGGGCAGTGCTACTTGCACTGACAGGCTGCGGACCGCTCTGGGACAAGCACGTGCTGGTCCGGGGACGCACTAGGCTGTAGCGTACATCAGATCTTAGGGTGGCGTTCGCTCACAGCAGCTAACACAACTTGCTCGCGCCTCCTCCTGGTGGAGTCAACAGGTCCGTTCCCTGTGGGCCACACTCACCTCGGGCAAACTGAACTAGACAGCCTACGCGCTCTCTTGTCAGTTTATGCCTCGTAGAGAGTGGCGACTCCACCCCCCGCTTAGGCCGCTTGGGTACTCCCTGTCCGAGGCTCTCGACACGGATATCCTTGCGCACAGCTGACCGCGGACGGGCGGAAGCACACCTCCCCCCCCCCCAGGCCTCCTTGCACAGACACTGTGCAAGGCCAGGGAAGAGGAGCACCAAGTGTTTATTGGTTACACCGCACTGGTCTAACCGCACTTGGCGTCAGCTGATGCTCTGGACCGACTCCCCCTGGACCCAGTCCCCTGACAGAGGACCTGCTCTCTCAGGGGAAGGACACGTTCTGGCATCCCAGATCAGACCTCTGGTACACCTGTCTGGTCTCTAGACGGGACGAGAAGTTCCTGAGTTGGCTACTCCCCCTCTATGGCGGAGACCATCACCCAGGCTAGGGCCCCATCTACGGGGCGGTTACACACGCTCTAGACGGCGCCGCTTCTTGTCCTGGTGTCTCTCTCAACGAGAAAGACCCACTGAGGTGCTCGATCAGGATTTGTGTTGTCCTTCTTACGAGACTGGAGACTAACATCTCCCCTCCACACTGAGTGTGTATGTAGTCGCTGTCGCCACTCATCACAACTCAGTTGATGGAAAGTTTCTAGGATGACACCACCTGGAACCTCGCCAGGTTCCTAAGGGGTGCGAGAGGGCGGCTCCCGCCTCATCTCCGCTCCATACCCTCTTGGGGACCCTAAGGGGTCCTCGGGGGGGGCCTCTGGGCCCCCCCAAGAGCCCCCTCTGAGGTTCCGATCTCCTCACCCCTAAGACGGCCCTCCTGATGGCGCTCGCTTCCTTCAAGAGGGTAGGGCAACCTCCGAGCATCCTCCGTCCCCGGATTGCCTTGAATTCGGCCCTGGTAGCTCTCACGTTATCTTGAGACCCAGCCCCGGATGCGTGCCCAAAAAGTTCCCACTACTCCCTTACGGGGCAAAGTGGTGAACTTGCAGGCGCTCCCCATGGGGGAGGAAGACCCAACCCCATCCGTGTTGTGTCCTGGACCGCACGCAGGGCCTCAGTAGCTCTGACCAGCTCCTTGTCTGTATTGGAGGACAGCAGAGGGGGCTGTCTCCAAGCAGAGGTTGGCGCACTGAGTCGTGGATGCCGTTACGACGCATTCCAATCTCAGAATCTCCCATGCCCACGGAGGGGGGTATAGCCACCTCCTGGACACTGGCAGAAGCGCCTCTCTAGCAGACATCTGTAGAGCTGCGGGTTGGGCTACGCCCATTCACCTTCGCAGGGTTAAACAACCCTAGCGTAAACCCGGTGTCAGCCCACGTCCTGCGGGCAACATGTAGGACTGGCATCCGGCGGGGCGTATGCCTGCGAAAGCATCACCCCACCCTCTAGGAGGCTGGGTCAGTGTGCTATCTACCTCTCTCCTTACCCTACTCTGGCTAAGGACAGGTATCCTATCCGCGCTTCCCTTCTTACCCAACCACTTGGTTAAGAATAGGCATTCTATCCATCACTAAGCAAGCACCACCTGGGGTTGGCTGGGCAGAGCAGCCTTCCCCCTTAGGCCGGGATAACATGTGAGCCATCCCCTGGCTCTAACCGGGACCTAGTGCTACCGGACGCCTGTAACACCCCCCCGTGGGCTGTTCCGTCTGATGTATCCTCATGATATGGTTCCCACTCCTGGTAACCCATAGCTTCCCCAGGTGACCTCCACCTCGCGGTTAACTACTCAGCCCGCACGTTCCATGCGTTCTCCTCCAAGGACGAGACCATACCTTATCCACGTATTCCTCCCCACGGGTAGGAGGTGGCCTCTGCAGCGCATCCCTAATTAAGGAAGTTGCGCTTACCGGTGTAAACCCGAGCCGGACGGCCTCTCGCCAGTAGAGAGCTAAGGCCTCCGTCCGTGAAAGGTTACCGGTCAGGGCTGTTCCCATCTTTCTCCAAGAAAGCTCTGGAACCCCCCGACCACCACACTGGAAGGTTACAGTTTCGCGAAAGCATCGAGCTGACACGCCCAGGCCTGTTACCGTCGCTTCGCTAGAGATTGTGACGCGATACAGCGTTGTGGCGTTTTCCATAGAGAACCCCATCTGTCGTCTTCGACACGTCGTCGAGACCGACAGAAAGGGAACGTCGGTTACGTATGTAACCTCGGTTCCCTGATGGAGGGAACGAGACGTTGTGTCCCTTATGCCACTAACACGTATCGTATTCTGCTGCAGTCGTGAGAGGCTCTCAGGCTCTTCAGAACAAAAGGTGAGTGAATGCTGCACGCCGGCTTCCTTTTATACCGGACATCCGGGGGCGGAGCCCGGCATGCAAATTTCATTCGCCAAATTTCATTGGCCTTTTCTATAGTAGTCAGAGTTGATTGGTTCTCAAGGGCGAACCCCATCTGTCGTCTTCGACACAACGTCTCGTTCCCTCCATCAGGGAACCGAGGTTACATACGTAACCGAGACGTTACTATGTGTGTGCACTAGGTGAATGTGCATGTGTATGTACATTTGTTGCAAAAAAAATTCAGACACTAAGAGAGCGTGTCTACATGAATGATGTGTAAGAAGCCATTATGATGAATGTGTGAGATGTGCACGGTGCAAATTTTATTTTTCTCTATTTTTTATTGAATGTTGGAATAGTATGAGAGAAAGTGTAGGATTTAATTTTTTTATTTTGAGAAGATGAAGTTTGGATATGTTTAATTCCTGGCTCTTCTGATATTTTGACAACCCCCTTCCCCCATTTTAAAAGAAAAAGGTGATTTTTCATTGAATTTTTTTATAATTATTTGTTTTATAAGCCCCCAATATGATTACAGCAATTATGATATGTGTGTATTGAAATAGATTGGAAAGCAGAGAACATCAGTTGAGTCATTGAACGGATACACGATGATCTACTTCATGTAAAAAGAGTTTGAACAAGTGTTGCCAGATTTAAAAACATTGAGTTCCAGCAAGCACTCTTTTGCACCAACCACGGCAGCTTAAAGACGTGCGCAGCAAAGCAATAAGGAGGATTATTAAGCATTCTTAATAAGTAAAACTAGGATGAATACTGCAGCTATAGGACTTCCAGTGATCATCATATTTGGAAAAACCAAGCCAACTCTCAAACCTGTGATCTACAGAGCAACAAGAGAACTAACTAAGTATGAAAGCAATGTCTGGACATATTGCAGTTTTTACTCTCTGAACCAAAACAACATTGCAGATATGGAGCAACAGAGACATCATAAGAGACATCCAGGACTTTGTGGTCTATGGAACACTACATGTTGATATGCTGATATTTTGACTTAAGTGATTTGTCATTAATTGGGAGAAGAGACATTTCTAATGAAAACTTTGCCAATACCACTTCAACTGATACCACATTGATCGGCTCGTTATGGCACACCAATTGGGCCACAGGAGGAGGGGTCGGGCCGGAACCAGTCAGACCGACACAGTACGAGTCAGAGCACGAGCCACAGCAGGAGGAGGCAGAGCAGGAGTTCGACTACCCAGTACCACGCACATCACAGAAACAACCAAATGAGCATGCTGACAGGACTGTAAACGATTCTGACATACATGGAGAACATAGTACAACTCGAGATAGCCGCCGTAGACCAGAACCCGACACCACCTCAACCAAGACGTGCACCAGTGAACTACAGCCAGGCCCAAGTCAGGAGAGAGATGCAGGACCTCATGATCACGGTACTGTTCCTGATGAGCCTAGTACAGACATACCACAGTCCCAGGGGTATCTATCCTAGAATTATCCTTCGAGCAATAACTGGCATATGACTTCCCAACAATCAACGTGTCAGACCTTGATTGGTCACCCACAGATGTCAACATGTGATAAACTGCCCCCTTATGAGAAACTTTGGAACATTGCTATTCACAATGAGTGGTACAGGCCAAAACCAGGGGGGGGCTCCAGAGCAAGGATACAGACTTTCAGATGTAACAAAGTTTCTGATAAGCGTGACATCACAGACGCTGAAACTGTCATTCGACGAAAGGTTAGGCTACCATGGAAACACTGTCTTCCACTAACGGAAGAAGAATACTCACCAGACCGACTTCAACACTAGACTGAGAGAGTGGTGATACATCCTTTACGAACTTGGTACACCAGACGACAACTAGGACAAACAGCAGCACAGATACTGGAACAGGATCCAGCAGTTCTGGTCGTGGGATATTCAGTAGCTGAACCAGCCTACTATGACATCCGGTGTGGAATAACTACTTTCCTTTTCCTCTCACAACCTGGAGACTGTGCTTGCTCCCCCCCTCCCTCGGGGGGGTCTCACAGTCTCGGAGTACCTTTCCCCTGGGGGTATGTAGCGACGAGATGAGACAACGGAGACGGGAGCCCTCGGAGCGACCGGAAAGAGAGAGGGGAGAGAGGAGGAAAAAAATAAAGATCTGGTTCCCCGACATGCTGCCGCTCGGTCCTCAACCAGCCGGGGTACTCCTCCTTCGGAGTGCCGAGTGCGGCCACCGCCAGAGGCCGGAGCCTGCGTCCGTCCGCCCAAGGGGGAGGAGCAGGGGACGGGGATCTCGCCCCGACGCCCCGATAAAGGAGGAGCCACCGCCGGCCGCCAGGGGGCGGACGGTCGAGCCGTCCACCGAAGCCCCAGGGCCACCGCAAGGCACCGCGAAGGAGAGTACCCCGGCTGGTTGAGGACCGAGCGGCAGCATGTCGGGGAACCAGATCTTAATTTTTTTCCTCCTCTCTCCCCTCTCTCTTTCCGGTCGCTCCGAGGGCTCCCGGGAGGGGGACAGCACAGTCTCGGGTACCCCCGGCCTTGTTGGGTGATGGGGGTATGTAGTGGAGTAGGCGGGGCGAGACCGTGGTTAACAGCCCCTCACGGACGACTGCCGGCAACACAAACATAAACATAAATCAACTTAACATATGTCCGGGCCCGGTCCTCTCTCACTGACGGTCCGGTCGCTCGTTCTCTTATGTGCTCCCGATCTCCTACGTGATTCGAGACCGGTTGTGCGCACAGCTGGCGCTCTTTAACAATTACTCACCGGTCTCGAACCACGGTCTCGCCCCCGCCTACTCCACTACAGGATTCAAACGACACAGACGTCATGAATACTACCTGGTAGCGGGCTGACTTGGGAGCGAATGCTACTACAGTTGAGCATTTGTTCTTGAATCTGCTGGTTCCAGAGTTTGAATCAAAGCACCGAAAGAAAAGACAGAGTGTCAACAGCAAGAGAGCACTCTCCGACGCATGGATGGATCACCCGAATCCCCCTCATCCTTATGCTACTAACATGTGGTGGAGATTGACGAATCATACCGCTAGAATGAATGCCGCCAGACACTGTTATGTTTGTGCACACTTTCCTCCCAGCTCCGAAGGAGATTGGTGGCCACATCAGAATCCCAACAACACTTTTGAAGCAGCAGCAAGGCTGCAGTAGCAGCTGCTGGACTAAAAGGCCTTGATGTCAAGTTTCGGGAATCAATAGATGCTGTATTAGCAGATGGACTAAAGCTACCCCCACATGAGGACTATGATGCACGATACTTGGATTCCACACCCTCTCCCGGCAGACTCTTTGCTCAGATAGCAACTGTTAAACATGTGCCTAATAATCTAGTCTGTTATGAAAGAAAGTCGGGAAACCATTCACTGGGGACAATACCAGAGTGGAAATGTTCAGACATCTATAGACCCTCAAATGAGTCGGAGAGACGAAGTTGTATGGCCTGTCTTCGATATGCAGATGACTTAAATCCCCCAGCTAAGACCGTTACCATTACTCATGAAGTACCACAGCCAATTGTTACCTACCAATACATTCTTACTTCCGAAAGAGGTTGCGCAAAATGTCCATCGTGTTCAACCGTGCATGTTCCTGATCAAGAAGGGACAGGAGTCATTGAAGGATACTACTGGCTGTGCGGCTTTCGAGTATATTTATCATTACCAAAGGACTGGACAGGACTTTGTGCTTAAGTCCAGCTGCATGGAGGAGTTATTATCTTGCCTCATCACTCAATGAACAGTCAATGCTGAACGAAAAAAGGACTATTCGATTTCATACAGGAAAGCCCAGTACCAAAGAATCATCACATATGGACAGTTGCGGAAAAACTTGCAGTTGCTTTTGCCACAGCACTGGGAGTAGAGTCAATGATGGATGACGTAGAGATCACCAGATATGAGCTGTCTTCGTTTATCAACACTACAAAAATCATGATGGAAGGAATCGGAGAGGAACTAAGAGGATTAAAACTCACTGCACTCCAGAATCGTTTGGTATTGGACCAACTAACTGCAGCACGAGGAGGAGTTTTCTATGGTTGGAGAGACTTGTTGTACCTATATACCAGATAATGACGCTGATGGACATCTAATCGAACAGGGAATACATACTATCACAATGATATCTACAATGATAGCAAAGGTTGAAGTGGAGACAGAATCCTCTATTTGGGACTGGTTCAATTACATTTTTCCAAATCTGAACAGCATCTTGATGATGACGGCATGTATTCTAGTGCCAATTTTACTATTACTGTGTTGTTGGTCATGTATAATGCAGGATATTAAGCGAGTTATCTCACCTGCTCCACTGACACAGGTGGTTGTTAATTCAAATGGTGATGAACCCATCTACGAGAATGAGTAGATTATAAAGAAATGGGTGACAAGCAGATGTTGTCCGTGTTACGAGACAACCAAGGTAGTTACAATGGATTTTTTTTATCATAGCTTGCATAACTTTAATAAGTAATCAGTTTGTTTTTACATTGATTTATTTCGCTCACGCATTTATATATCTTAAACATTTATATCACATTTTTGATGTAATTTGCCTGCACACTTTCACTTTGTAGTACGTATTCCTCTCAGAAATTGATCATGTATGGGACTCTTAATGAGCCCCAAAGGGGGGAATATATTGTGTAATTTCTGAGTGATTTGGGCACAGACAAGACATATTTAGAGATTGACAACACATATTTAGATATTGACAACACATATTTAGATATATTTTACATGCACTGGGCACTGTTATTCACCCCGGTTATAAAGAAGTATTCATAGGAATGTTTGTAACATAGTGTGTTAGTAGATCAGACATCATATTAGAATCAAGATTGTTTGAATGATAGAATCAACATATTTATGCATGCAGTAATTGTTTCTATAAAAATATTTTAATCATTTTCAGCAATACAAAATCCAGTGATGTTTTAAAGGCCTGACCCAAATATGTCAAAGCCAGCAATACAAAAATCCAGTTATGTTATAAAGGCCTGACCCAAATATGTCACAGTCAGCAAAATCCAGTGAAGTTTTAAAGGCCTGATCCAAAAATGTCAAGTTGACCTTCCACTATTAGACCAAAAACCTTGTAGCTCAGCTTAGTTTTAAAAAATGAATCAATGTTGACATTCCACCATTAATCAAAAGCACTGTTGCTTTGAAATAATGGTGGCAGGCAAAAACAGTTGGATATTAAAAAATAAGAGATAACGGGAATCTACCTGATTGGTTTTGAAAGGAAACACCTCTGAGTAGTTTCAGTATAACGTCTTGGTTACGTATGTAACCTCAGTTCCCTGATGGAGGGAACGAGACGTTGTGTCGAGAACGACAGATGGGGTTCGCCCTTGAGAACCAATCAACTCTGACTACTATAGAAAGGCCAATGAATTTGGCGAATGAAATTGCATGCCGGGCTCCGCCCCCGGATATCCGGTATAAAAGGAAGCCGGCGTGCAGCATTCATTTACCTCTTGTTCTGAAGAGCCTGAGAGCCTCTCACGACTGCAGCAGAATACGATACGTGTTTGTGGCATAAGGGACACAACGTCTCGTTCCCTCCATAAGGGAACTGAGGTTACATACGTAACCAAGACGTTCCCTTTCTGTCGGTCTCTCGACGTTGTGTCGAGAACGACAGATGGGGTTGCCTATGGAAAACGCCACAACGCTGTATCGCGTCACAATCTCAGCGAAGCGACGGTAACAAGCCTGGGCGTGTCAGCTCGAACCTTTCGTGAAACTTGTTCTTAACCTTGAAAGCCTGTTCTTAACCAGTGTTTGGGTAAGAAGAAAGGTAGATATATATACTCTGTGTGGAGTAAGCCCTCAGTGGGCATGGGAGATTCTGAGATCGGAATGCCGTCGTAACGGCATCCACGACCCAGTGCGCCAACCTCTGCTTGGAGACAGCCTTCCCCTTCTGCTGTCCTCCAATACAGACAAGGAGCTGGTCAGAGCTACTGAAGCCCTGCGTGCGGTCCAGGACACAACACGGATGGGGTTGGGTCTTCCTCCCCGATGGGGAGCGCCTGCAAGTTCACCACTTGGTCCCGAAGGGGAGTAGTGGGAACTTTGGGCACATATCCGGCCCTGGGTCTCAGGATAACGTGAGAGTTACCAGGGCCGAATTCAAGGCAATCCGGGGACACAGAGAATGCTTGGAGGTCCCCTACCCTCTTGAAGGAAGCGAGCGCCACAGGGGGGCCGTCTTACTCAGGTGAGGAAGTTCGGAGCCTCTGGGGGCTCTTGGACCCACGTTAGGGTCTCAAGAGGGTATGGAGCGGATTCCGCCCTCTCGCGCCCGTTAGGAACCTGGTGACCAGGTCGTGTTGCCCTAGAAACTTTCCATCAACTGATTTGTGATGAGGCACAATAGCGCTACATACACTTCATGTGGAGGGGAGATGTTAGTCTCCAGTCTCGTGAGAAGGGGAACACAGTCCTGATCAAGCACCTCAGTGGGTCTTTCTCATTGAGAAAGACACCAGGACGAGAAGAGGCACCGTCTAGAACCGTCGTGTAACCGCCTGGTAGATGGGGCCCTAGCCTGGGTGATGGTCTCAGCCGTATAGGGGTAGTAGCCATCTCAGGATCTTCTCGTCCCGTCTAGAGACCAGACATGGTTTTCCAGAGGTCTGATCTGGGATGCCAGAACGTGTCCTTCCCCTAAGAGAGCAGGTCCTCTGTCAGAGGAATGGGTCAGGGGGAGTCGCTGTCCAGAGCATCAGCTCTGAAGCCAAGTGTGGTTAAACCAGTGCGGTGTAACCAATAACACTTGGTGCTCCTCTTCCCTGACCTTGCACAGTGTCTGTGCAAGGAGGCTCCTGGGGGGGGAAGGTGTGCTTCCGCCCGTCCCGTGGTCAGCTGTGCGCCAGGGCATCCGTGCCCGAGGGGGGCTTCGGTCAGGGAGTACCAAAGCCAACAATGGGTGGTGTCGTGGGAGGCAAAGGTCTATCTGTGCCTGTCCGAACAGCACCCAATGAGCTGGACCGGGGTCGCCACTCCGCAAGGGCGTATACTGACGAGAGAGCGCGTTCGGCTGTCTGGTTCAGTTCACCTGGGATGTGTGTGGCCGCAGGAGCGGATCACCTGCTAACTCCACAGGAGGAGGCGTCGGGCAAGTCGTGTTAGCTGCCTTGAGCGTACGACATCCTGGCGTGTACGCTACGGCTGTCGTGCTGTCCAGGTGACCAGCACGTGCTGGCCCAGCACTAGAGGCCGTAGCCTTCTCAGCGCAAGCAGCACAGCCCACAACTCTAGGCAATTTGATATGCAGCGCAGACAGGGGCCCGTCCAGCGCCCTGCTACTGCGTGCCCGTTTGCACACTGCGCCCCACCCCTGCAGCGAGGCGTCCGTCGTCACCCCGACTTGCCTCGTAACCTGCCCGAGGGGAGTCCCCGCTCGAGGAAGGTCATGGAAGACCAAGGGGTTAGGTGCGTCGGCAGCAGGGCGTCATCACCATGCGCCTGCTGCCGGTGTGCCCGCTGTCCTCGGAACTTGACTCTTGTGCCAGTGTTGGAGCGGTCTCATGTGCATCAATCCGAGGGGTATTACCCCCGCGGAGGACGCCATGCCAGGAGCCTCTGAAATTGTTTCAGGGAACCGCCGACTGCCTGAAGTTTCCAGGCAGTTCAACACTGACTGGGCGCGTGCTGCGGACAGCTGCGCCGTCATGGTGACAGAGTTTAGTTCCATCCCGAGGAAGAGGATGCTCTGCACTGGGGAGAGTTTGCTCTCTTCCGGGTTGACCTGAAATCCCAATCGATCTAGATGCCGGAGCACCAGGTCCCTCTGTGTACACAACAGATCTCACGAGTGTGCCAAGATAAGCCAGTCGTCGAGATAGTTTAGTACCCGCACACACCTCTTTCCCGAAGGGGAGAAAGGGCGGCTTCCACGATCTTCGTTGAAGATGTGTGGAGACAGGGACAGACCGAAAGGGAGGACTCTGTACTGATATGCCCCCCCCTCGAACGCGAACCGTGGGCACGGCCGGTGTCAGGGGATCGAGACATGAAAGTAAGCGTCCTTCAGGTCGATTGCCACGAACCAATCCTGACACCTGATAGATGTCAGGATGCGCTCTGCGTGAGATCTGAACAGCAGCTTGTGAAGGTGCTTGTTCAGGGTACGCAGACCGATGGGGCGCAACCCGCCGTCTTTCTTGGGAATGATGAAGTGCGGGTCGTGCCCACTGAACATCTTGGTTTGAGGGACGAACTCTATGCCTGTTTTGCCAGAAGGGTGATGACCTCTACCCGAAGTACAGAGGCGTCCCTGCCTCTGACAGACGGAGAGATGATGCCCTGAAACTTGGGAGAGTCTCTGGCGAACTGGATCGAGTAACCAAGACGGACCGCCCGCAAGGCACGAGACAGTGTGGGCAGCTCTTGAGCTCCCAGGGACTGTGACAGGGTGACCAAGGGGACGGTTGGCTTCATCATTCCCACAGGGTGGTTCGTTGGCCGGCGGAGCTAACCATCTGTCGCGGAGGGTCCCGGAGGGAAGGTTTGGCTCCGCCTTTGTACCTGCCTGGCGGGACAACAGCACGCACTGTCGGTTTGAGAGTGGTGACAGCTGTCATGTGGGTTCGCCGAGCACAGTCCAGTGGAGTGTGCGATCGGCTGTAAGTACACCCGGGGAGAACAGAAAAACTCTGCGAGTAAGTGGGCGCCAGGCCCGGCTTTGGTGACGAGGCAGAAGTCGTCCCGTACCGACCAATCAGAGCCGTGGCTGTGAAGGTTCGGGCCCGATGTTGTCCTCCCTGGGGTCTTCCCGTCAGTGTCCCTTCTCGCAAAAAGGTTGCTGACGGGGTGGAGGTTTCCTCCTCGACCTCTGCTACCGGGGTCCGCCTGTGGGGGCACAGGAACCGGAGCCGATGTCGAAGGGGTCCTGGGTTGAAGGGAAGCAGACGTCACGCGGGATCTCGGCGGCCTCTAGGCGGCCGAGTCGCGGCGTGAAAAAATGTGGCTAATTGCCACTGTCTGCTTCACCGTCAAAAACTGCTGAGCGCAGTCCTCGACGGTGTTACCAACAACCCACCCTGCGAGATGGGTGCATCAAGAAAGCGGACTTCCTTGGTGTCACTCTTCTGCGCAAGGTAAAGCCGGGGGTGACTCTCCTGGACCACTACCGTGGACATCGTCCGACCCAGGGTCCGTGTCGCCGCCTGGTCGCCCATAGAGCGCTGTCAGCGGCGGCACGGAGATCCTGCATTTACCAGCCCCGGCGTCGGCCTTACCCTCGTGTGAGCTCTCT
>VCII01000661.1:0-11365 GCA_006030095.1 Triplophysa siluroides
TTGGACATATTTCATGTTTTTGTTTTCCCCCGTAATTTGCACAGTTACGCATTTTAGGTACCTTCTTCCCATTAGGATTTTTTTTTTCATCTATTGTTAGGTTGAATTGTGGGGTGTTGGGTGTATGGTCCCTGTGGTTTTTGATGGGGTATCCATCCCATCCTGGTTTGTGACTTGAAGGCCGTTTCTTCCATTAGTGCATGATGGAGCCGTAGTCGTATGCAGTTGTTTGATTGTGCTGTGTTCTGCTTCTGGAAGTTGTAGGCCCATATCAGGAGAGATGAACTCCCAGTTGATCTTGACGTACTTGTCGCGGTCGCTCCTGGTTTGCTCGTGGTAGAAGCCCAGGGCGTGATTGAGCTCATGTTGAACAATGCCACGGTACACGCAGCCGTACCTGTTGAGAGAGACCACCTGTTGGCCACCTGTTCTACCAAGAGAAGAGTAACACCTGAGAGGAGAGAGAAAACAAGAGTACATATAAATGTTCAGATCTTCTTTTGGACTAAGAGCGCTTCAATGTGTCTTGTTGATATATGGATGATTGTCCTCACCCGTCTTTGTTCTCAATACTGATGTAGTCCATCTGAGATGATCTGGGCACGAAGCGGATGCAGGTTTTGCTGTGGAAGGTCATCATGGCGTTGTCGATAGTCTTCTTCTCATTATTTGCTGCAGAGAAGATGGGAGACAGTTTGAGAATGACATTGATATGAAGGATAAATGTGTGACGTGATGAAGGAAGATTTCTTACTGAATTCTCTGCTCACTGTGTAAGGCACCTCCACTAGATCCTTGCTGTTTTTCTTCCACAAACAGTTGTTGTTAAAGCAGAAGAGAGCATTTCTTGTTTTGGGAAACACCAGATCTCCTTCAATCAGGAGTTCAGTAGATCCTGTGTGGAAAGAAAGTGATATTGATGAAGTCACACAATTTGTCTTAATGTGAATTTCTTCTTTTATTTCTCTATTTTTTATTTTTAGCGTCTGACCATTGTTGGAGTCCAAAATCTTTGTAGTGATATCCACATCTTCAGGCTCCGTTATTGACATATCTGCAAGCTTCTGCTCCTGTTGACAGACAAATGCATGAAATTACTTTTATAATAAAAAAACTATGTGAGTAACTAAGGGGTAAGGGTCTTACTGTGAGAAATAACGCCTGTGAGACGCCACACAGCAGCAGCAGAATGGAGAAGGAGGCTCTTGTGTTCATGTTGTCTCAGTGTGTAGAGATGTTCTGGATGCTCTTGTCCTGACGTTTGGTGTCTGTGTGCTGTCTGACCTGGACTTTATATTCATCTGTGTAGGTGGGTCTACAGGGGATTATGGGAAGGTTTTGGTGTCCAGGGTCTAATGTGTTTAACTACAGGGAGGAACACTGACCTCACCTGTTAGTCCAAACCTTACCGAAGCTTCTTGACATTGTTTTACTAATACACTGAAGTGGACATGATGTACAGTAAGTGCACCAGAACAATAGTTTTCTACCGACACAGATTTAAACAATGCTTATTTGTGAAAACATCTTAATTGATCACTTTAAATGTGAATCAACATCGTTTGACTAGGAGAGATTATAGCTGAGCTCCATATGACTTATAATTCTGTTTCAAAGTCAATTTTCTCTTTCATATGAACATGATCATTTGCAGTGTACACCATTACATTTTTGCCCCAATTGCTTTGAAAAGTTCTCCATGTTATCATCATAAATCTTATATCACCAGAACTTCACACATGGTCTATATCTCTAACACTTGTGCTTTGTATTATTCATGAGGTTCATTATCTTTATGACAATTGAATGTTTTTTTTCTCACTCAATGCTATAGTGTAATAGAAAATATTAAGGTCATGTTTATTGACGAAAAGTTAGTTAATTAGTCTTCAGATATTTCTGCTCAGGAATCTGCACCGAGTTGCTAACATATCAACAGTAGATTATGCATCAATTTGTATACAGCTTAAACACAGTACGTTTTGTTCAAAATATTTTAAAATTTCCTGTTTTTTTGCCGCTTATAGCCTGGCAGTTAGCGCACTGACATACAGAGCAACTGCACCTCCGATGACTCGTGTCCGAATCCCAACTCGAGGTCGTTTGCCGATCCCGCAACCTACTCTCCACCCAACACTATTCTGTCAATCCCTAACTATCCTGTCTAAAAAGCATGAAAATGGCAAAAAATCTTGGTTTCATAATCATTGTTTAGTATTTCATGAGAAATGCTTTGTAAAGGACAAATTTGTTTTGTAAACCGTCTCTATCTAAATGCTCAGTACACATGGGTCCAGATTCAACAGCTTGATGTAAAAAAAACTACTTACGAAAGACAACAAGAAAAATTAGCTTTGAAAATGTGTTTTTGCGACTGAACTTATTGCATATGCATTTGTAGGACTTTACGTTTCATACGCAAAATGTGTAGGGGGAGAGTATTTTAATGAATGCCGCAAACCAAATTAACTACTGTTTGTGCTGGTCAATTTACTGGTATTTGCACCATTATTTAACCCCAATAGCATGTCTTAAACCCCGGGTTAATTTGGGCCACTCTTGGTAGATTGTGTTGGTCATTATTGTCATGGTTGCACCTCTCCTTGTCAGGTATTTCTTGGTCTAGAGGTGGAATCATACAGGATCCTTTGTTTCTCTAGTCTGCATCATCGTTCCTACCCTCCTGTTTCCTAGTTTGTGTTAATTAGTTTATCCCTTGCACCTGTTCCCTCTTGATTTGCTCCCCTTTAAAACATCCTCGTGTTCTTTGTCCTGTCTGGTTCATTGTACGTCTTCCCTCGTGTTCTTGATGTACCTTACCTGTTAGCCCTTGTTCAAGTTCCTGTTACCCCTGTGTTCAGTAAGTAGTAGTGTTTAGTATATTCAAGTTTGTTTAGTTTAGTTAGTCCGTGTTCTTGTTTATTGTTAAAAGTATCCTGTCTTGTTTTCCCCATTGTGGGTTTTGTTTTACCTTTTTGTAGTCTTTGTTATTTTGTAATAAATCCAACCCCTGACTCTTGCCTGCAATTGGGTTCTCCTGCCTTGTCTCTGTGAAATCCGTGACAATTATGGAAAAGAGAAAATTGTACATGTTTTTTTTAACTTGCGCCTTGTCAGTAAATCAGCCACAGAAATGTCCACTCCAATTGGCTCTTGAGCAAAATAAATAAAACGTATCTTTGTATACTGTGGTAGGCTATATGAGACCAGTTTTACGGCGCTTATGCTTTTTGTTGTCCTTATGTTGTGCTAATCGCTTCCATTGTTTACCTCATTTGTAAGTCACTTTGGATAAAAGCATCTGCTAAATGTAAATTTTTTTAATTGCGCTCTTATGCTAATTTGCCCTGTTTAGTAAATCTGGCCCTGGTCACTTTTAGTTATTATGACTTAATCACTTTAGTTTTCACAGGACTATGTCAATTGCATTTCTTCTCGTCTTTGTTAAAAACATTATGATGGTTGGGTTGACTCTCAAATTAAATTCAGCATGCTGAAGATCTTTTGAAGTTTAGATACATTCTAGCCAAAATACAGACATCTCAGATAATCTCAACTAACACCTGAAACTTTTCCAGTTATTCTGTTGCTGTAAATAAAACGTAAACAATTACATGTTTCAATTACTTTATTGATTATTGTATCAGGTCGTCGAGTTCTTATGTGGACCGGTGTGCCTTTCTGTACGCTACAAGAAAACTTGAATCCTGACGTCCCTTCTGTTGCAGTAGAGATATTGTGATTTGTGTCGACCAGTATCACAGTTATGACAATTCATTCTCTTATCATTTATGAAATCAGACATTTAATTGCAAACACTGTTTTTGTTATTGAATGAGTTTTATTTTTCCCAATGCAACATTTTATAAATCCAACACCATCAAAAGATAAAGAACATCACCTCATAACTTATTCACCTACAGACACATAAACTATATTAAATGATCAGTAATATCACGTCGTCATGAGATCTCAGATTGAGCATCCATACAGCTTGTTGATCCTCAGGATGTCGATGTTTGACATTTCCTGTCTCTGTCCGATTTGCACAGACGCATTAGGAATGGGGGTGATGGTTTCCATCCCATCCTGGTTGGTGAAGGCCGTTCTTCCATAGTGCATGATGGAGCCGTAGTCGTATGCAGTGTTTTGATTGTTGCTGTTCTGCTTCTGGAAGTTGTAGGCCATATCAGGAGAGATGAACTCCCAGTTGATCTTGACGTACTGGTCGCGGTCGCTCCTGGTTTGCTCGTGGTAGAAGCCCAGGGCGTGATTGAGCTCATGTTGAACAATGCCGCGGTACACGCAGCCGTACCTGTTGAGAGAGACCACCTGTTGGCCACCTGTTCTACCAAGAGAAGAGTAGCACCTGAGAGGAGAGAGAAAACAAGAGTACATATAAATGTTCAGATCTTCTTTTGGACTAAGAGCGCTTCAATGTGTCTTGTTGATATGGCATGATTGTCCTCACCGTCTTTGTTCTCAATACTGATGTAGTCCATCTGAGATGATCTGGGCACGAAGCGGATGCAGGTTTGCTGTGGAAGGTCATCATGGCGTTGTCGATAGTCTTCTTCTCATTATTTGCTGCAGAGAAGATGGGAGACAGTTTGAGAATGACATTGATATGAATGATAAATGTGTTACGTGACGAAGGAGGTTCACTTACTGAATTCTCTGCTCACTGTGTAAGGCACCTCCACTAGATTCTTGCTGTTTTTCTTCCACAAACAGTTGTTGTTAAAGCAGAAGAGAGCATTTCTGGTTTTGGGAAACACCAGATCTCCTTCAATCAGGAGTTCAGTAGATCCTGTGTGGAAAGAAAGTGATATTTATGAAGTCACACAACATGTCTTGATGTGAATTTCTTCTTTTATTTCTCTATTTTTTATTTTTAGCGTCTGACCATTGTTGGAGTCCAAAATCTTTTTAGTGATGTCCACATTCAGGCTCCGTTATTGACATATCTGCAAGCTTCTGTTCCTGTTGACAGACAAATGCATGAAATTACTTTTATAATAAAAAAATGACGTGAGTGAGTAACCAAAGTGTCAGGGTCTTACCGTGAGAAATAACGCCTGTGAGACGCCACACAGCAGCAGCAGAATGGAGAAGGAGGCTCTTGTGTTTCATGTTGTCTCAGTGTGTAGAGATGTTCTGGATGCTCTTGTCCTGACGTTTGGTGTCTGTGTGCTGTTTGACCTGGACTTTATATTCATCTGTGTAGGTGGGTCTACAGGGGATTATGGGAAGGTTTTGGTGTCCAGGGTCTAATGTGTTTAACTACAGGGAGGAACACTGACCTCACCTGTTAGTCCAAACCTTACCGAAGCTTCTTGACATTGTTTTACTAATCCACTGAAGTGGACATGGTGTACAGTAAGTGCACCAGAACAATAGTTTTCTACCGACACAGATTTAAACAATGCTTATTTGTGAAAACATCTTAATTGATCACTTTAAATGTGTATCAACATCGTTTGACTAGGAGAGATTATAGCTGAGCTCCATATGACTTATAATTCTGTTTCAAGGTCAATTTTCTTTTTCATATGAACATGATCATTTGCAGTGTACACCATTACATTTTTGCCCCAATTGCTTTGAAAAGTTCTCCATGTTATCATCATAAATCTTATATCACCAGAACTTCACACATGGTCTATATCTCTAACACTTGTGCTGTGTATTATTCATGAGGTTCATTATCTTTATGACAATTGAATGTTTTTTTTCTCACTCAATGCTATAGTGTAATAGAAAATATTAAGGTCATGTTTATTGACGAAAAGTTAGTTAGTTTGTCTTCAGATATTTCTGCTCATGAATCTGCACCGAGTTGCTAACATATCAACAGTAGATTATGCATCAATTTGTATACAGCTTAAACACAGTACGTTTTGTTCAAAATATGTTAAGATTTCTTGTGTTTTTGCCGCTTATAGCGTGGCAGTTAGCGCACTGACATACAGAGCAACTGCCTCCGACGACTCGTGTCCGAATCCCAACTCGAGGTCCTTTGCCGATCCCGCAACCTACTCTCCACCCAACACTATTCTGTCAATCCCTAACTATCCTGTCTAAAAAGCATGAAAATGGCAAAAAATCTTGGTTTCATAATCATTGTTTAGTATTTCATGAGAAATGCTTTGTAAAGGACAAATTTGTTTTGTAAACTGTCTCTATCTAAATGCTCAGTACACATGGGTCCAGATTCAACAGCTTGATGTAAAAAAAACGACTTACTAAAGACAACAAGAAAAATTTGCTTTGAAAATGTGTTTTTGCGACTGAATTTATTCCATATGCATTTGTAGGACTTTACGTTTCATACTCAAAATGTGTAGGGGGAGAGTATTTTAATGAATGCCGCAAACCAAATTAACTACTGTTTGTGCTGGTCAATTTACTGGTATTTGCACCATTATTTAACCCCAATAGCATGTCTTAAACCCCGGGTTAATTTGGGCCGCTCTTGGTAGATTGTGTTGGTCATTATGGAAAAGAGAAAATTGTACATGTGTTTTTTTAACTTGCGCCTTGTCAGTAAATCAGCCACAGAAATGTCCACTCCAATTGGCTCTTGAGCAAAAGAAATAAAACGTATCTTTGTATACTGTGGTAGGCTATATGAGACCAGTTTTACGGCGCTTATGCTTTTTGTTGTCCTTATGTTGTGCTAATCGCTTCCATTGTTTACCTCATTTGTAAGTCGCTTTGGATAAAAGCATCTGCTAAATGTAAATGTTTTTTTAATTGCGCTCTTATGCTAATTTGCCCTGTTTAGTAAATCTGGCCCGGTCACTTTTAGTTATTATGACTTAATCACTTTAGTTTTCACAGGACTATGTCAATTGCATTTCTTCTGGTCTTTGTTAAAAACATTATGATGGTTGGTTGACTCTCAAATTAAATTTAGCATGCTGAAGATCTTTTGAAGTTCAGATACATTCTAGCCAAAATACAGACATCTCAGATAATCTCAACTAACACCTGAAACTTTTCCAGTTATTCTGTTGCTGTAAATAAAACGTAAACAATTACATGTTTCAATTACTTTATTGATTATTGTATCAGGTCGTCGAGTTCTTCTTATGTGGACCGGTGTGCCTTTCTGTACGCTACAAGAAAACTTGAATCCTGACGTCCCTTCTGTTGCAGTAGAGATATTTGTGATTTGTGTCGACCAGTATCACAGTTATGACAATTCATTCTCTTATCATTTATGAAATCAGACATTTAATTACAAACACTGTTTTTGTTATTGAATGAGTTTTATTTTTCCCAATGCAACATTTTATAAATCCAACACCATCAAAAGATAAAGAACATCACCTCATAACTTATTCACCTACAGACACATAAACTATATTAAATGATCAGTAACATCACGTCGTCATGAGATCTCAGATTGAGCATCCATACAGCTTGTTGATCCTCAGGATGTCGATGTTTGACATTTCCTGTCTCTGTCCGATTTGCACAGACGCATTAGGAATGGGGGTGATGGTTTCCATCCCATCCTGGTTGGTGAAGGCCGTTCTTCCATAGTGCATGATGGAGCCGTAGTCGTATGCAGTGTTTTGATTGTTGCTGTTCTGCTTCTGGAAGTTGTAGGCCATATCAGGAGAGATGAACTCCCAGTTGATCTTGACGTACTGGTCGCGGTCGCTCCTGGTTTGCTCGTGGTAGAAGCCCAGGGCGTGATTGAGCTCATGTTGAACAATGCCGCGGTACACGCAGCCGTACCTGTTGAGAGAGACCACCTGTTGGCCACCTGTTCTACCAAGAGAAGAGTAGCACCTGAGAGGAGAGAGAAAACAAGAGTACATATAAATGTTCAGATCTTCTTTTGGACTAAGAGCGCTTCAATGTGTCTTGTTGATATGGCATGATTGTCCTCACCCGTCTTTGTTCTCAATACTGATGTAGTCCATCTGAGATGATCTGGGCACGAAGCGGATGCAGGTTTTGCTGTGGAAGGTCATCATGGCGTTGTCGATAGTCTTCTTCTCATCATTTGCTGCAGAGAAGATGGGAGACAGTTTGAGAATGACATTGATATGAATGATAAATGTGACGTGATGAAGGAGGTTCACTTACTGAATTCTCTGCTCACTGTGTAAGGCACCTCCACTAGATTCTTGCTGTTTTTTTCTTCCACAAACAGTTGTTGTTAAAGCAGAAGAGAGCATTTCTGGTTTTGGGAAACACCAGATCTCCTTCAATCAGGAGTTCAGTATCCTGTGTGGAAAGAAAGTGATATTTATGAAGTCACACAACATGTCTTGATGTGAATTTCTTCTTTTATTTCTCTATTTTTTATTTTTAGCGTCTGACCATTGTTGGAGTCCAAAATCTTTTTAGTGATGTCCACATCTTCAGGCTCCGTTATTGACATATCTGCAAGCTTCTGCTCCTGTTGACAGACAAATGCATGAAATTACTTTTATAATAAAAAATGATGTGAGTAACCAAAGAGTCAGGGTCTTACCGTGAGAAATAACGCCTGTGAGACGCCACACAGCAGCAGCAGAATGGAGAAGGAGGCTCTTGTGTTCATGTTGTCTCAGTGTGTAGAGATGTTCTGGATGCTCTTGTCCTGACGTTTGGTGTCTGTGCTGTCTGACCTGGACTTTATATTCATCTGTGTAGGTGGGTCTACAGGGGATTATGGGTAGGTTTTGGTGTCCAGGGTCCAATGTGTTTAACTACAGGGAGGAACACTGACCTCACCTGTTAGTCCAAACCTTACAGAAGCTTCTTCAGATTGTTTTACTAATCCACTGAAGTGGACATGGTGTACAGTAAGTGCACCAGAACAATAGTTTTCTACCGACACAGATTTAAACAATGCTTATTTGTGAAAACATCTTAATTGATCACTTTAAATGTGTATCAACATCGTTTGACTAGGAGAGATTATAGCTGAGCTCCATATGACTTATAATTCTGTTTCAAGGTCAATTTTCTTTTTCATATGAACATGATCATTTGCAGTGTACACCATTACATTTTTGCCCCAATTGCATTGAAAAGTTCTCCATGTTATCATCCTAAATCTTATATCATATCACCAGAACTTCACACATGGTCTATATCTCTAACACTTGTGCTGTGTATTATTCATGAGGTTCATTATCTTTATGGCAATTCAATGTTTTTTTTCTCACTCAATACTGTAGTTTAATAGAAAATATTAAGGTCATGTTTATTGACGAAAAGTTAGTTAATTAGTCTTCAGATATTTCTGCTCAGGAATCTGCATCGAGTTGCTAACATATCAACAGTAGATTATGCATCAATTTGTATACAGCTTAAACACAGTGAGGTTTGATCTGAAATGTGTTAAAAAATAATTTGCCGCTTATAGCCTGGCAGTTAGCGCACTGACATACAGAGCAACTGCACCTCCGACGACTCGTGTCCGAATCCCACTCGAGGTCCTTTGCCGATCCCGCAACCTACTCTCCACCCAACACTATTCTGTCAATCCCTAACTATCCTGTCTAAAAAGCATGAAAAAGGCAAAAAATCTTGGTTTTATAATCATTGTTTAGTATGTCATGAGAAATGCTTTGTAAAGGACAAATTTGTTTTGTAAACCGTCTCTATCTAAATGCTCAAGTAGACACATGGGGCCAGATTCACAAACACCTTGGTGTTAAAAACTACTGTCAGGATTTACTAGACACGAGAAAAATTAGCTTTGAAAATGTGTTTTTGCGACTGAACTTATTCCATGTGCATTTGTAGGACTTTACGTTTCATACGCAAAATGTGTAGGGGGAGAGTATTTTAATGAATGCCGCAAACCAAATTAACTACTGTTTGTGCTGGTCAATTTACTGGTATTTGCACCATTATTTAACCCCAATAGCATGTCTTAAACCCCGGGTTAATTTGTGCCGCTCTTGGTAGATTGTGTTGGTCATTATGGAAATGAGAATATTGTACGTGTTTTTTTAACTTGCGCCTTGTCAGTAAACAAGCCACAGAAATGTCCACTCCAATTGGCTCTTGAGCAAAAGAAATAAAACGTATCTTTGTATACTGTGTTAGGCTATATGAGACCAGTTTTATGGCGCTTATGCTTTTTGTTGTCCTTATGTTGTGCTAATTGCTTCCATTGTTTACCTCATTTGTAAGTCGCTTTGGATAAAAGCATCTGCTAAATGTAAATGTTTTTTTTTTTTTTTTAATTGCGCTCTTATGCTAATTTGCCCTGTTTAGTAAATCTGGCCCTGGTCACTTTTAGTTATTATGACTTAATCACTTTAGTTTTCACAGGATTATGTCAATTGCATTTCTTCTGGTCTTTGTTGAAACATTATGATGGTTGGTTGACTCTCAAATTAAATTCAGCAGCCTGCTGAAGATCTTTTGAAGTTCATACATTCTAGCCAAAATACAGACATCTCAGATAATCTCAACTAACACCTGAAATTTTTCCAGTTATTCTGTTGCTGTAAATAAAACGTAAACAATTACATGTTTCATTTAATTTGTTGATTATTGTATCAGGTCGTTGAGTTCTTCTTATGAGCACTGGTGTGCCTTTCTGTACGCTACAAGAAAACTTGAATCCTGACGTCCCTTCTGTTGCAGTAGAGATATTTGTGATTTGTGTCGACCAGTATCAGAGTTATGCCAATTCATTCTCTTATCATTTATGAAATCAGACATTTAATTACAAACACTGTTTTTGTTATTGAATGAGTTTTATTTTTCCCAATGCAACATTTTATAAATCCAACACCATCAAAAGATAAAGAACATCACCTCATACCTTATTCACCTACAGACACATAAACTATAAAAGATAAAGAACATCACCTCATAACTTATTCACCTACAGACACATAAAACACCTCATAACTTATTCACCTACAGACACATAAACTATATTAAATGATCACTAACACCACATCTTCATGAGATCTCAGATTGAGCATCCATACAGCTTGTTGATCCTCAGGATGTCGAAGTTTGACATTTCCTGTTCAGATGTTCTTCTTTTGGACTAAGAGCGCTTCAATTTGTCTTGTTGATATGGTATGATTGTCCTCACCCGTCATTGTTTTCAATACTGATGTAGTCCATCTGAGATGATCTGGGCACGAAGCGGATGCAGGTTTTGCAGATGTTAGTCTTCTTCTCATTATATGCTGCAGAGAAGACAGGTGACAGTTTGAGAATGACATTGATATGAAGGATAAATGTGTGACGTGATGAAGGAGGTTTACTTACTGAATTCACTGCACTGTGTGTAAGGCACCTCCACTAGATTCTGAATGTTTTTTTCCACAAACAGTTGTTCTTAAAGCAGAAGAGAGCATTTCTGGTTTTGGGAAACACCAGATCT
>VCII01000662.1:0-28953 GCA_006030095.1 Triplophysa siluroides
AATGCTTGTTTTTACAAACTGAGGGACCTGTGGTAACTAACAGCATTTTCCATGTTAAGTTCACGGACGACTCCTTTAAAGAAGAAGATTCTGAGTAGTTTCTCTCTGGCTGGTACTCGGTTTGTCTTGGGTCATTGGATACTTTGTGCTTATCACTCACGATAAAACACTTTACATCATTCTGAGTGCGCTCTTCTGTCTCTGCAACACAACACAGGTGTGGTAATGCAATTTTATTTCCTCATGTTCATTTTGCATTTATGTCAATAAAATACAATAGAACTGAGATGTTTGTGATGATAGCTGATGGAGTGGGTGATATTTTAATATCTTGTTAGACTTTTTATGTTTGCATGACTGACTGTTCTTTTTGGTCTTTTAAAGGTGTTCAGATTTTCTTTTTTTCACACTAAAGCCATTTCTCCAGAAGAAAGCTCGCTATAATACGGATTTAAAGACTGAATCAAAGATGGTTCCTTAAAAACAGGGACCACACACAGCAATTGGCCTACACTGTATAAGAAATCATAATTGCCTGGTAACTCAACCTGTATTTTCACTCATGTGTTTAGACATTTTAGAACAGTTTTTTAAGCAATTGACTAGTGTTAAAAATATTATTGGGTCCACTGTAGAACAGTAAATGTCCTTTTCTTCTTCATCAAAAACATGTTTTCCAAATATTCCAAATATGTTTATTCTTCTGAAAAAACATGACAATACAATAACACTCTAGTCAAATTATAATATTGTTAGATATAGTATTTATACTGTCTTCTCATAATCTTTAAAACAGATAATAGGTAAATGATTTGCAGAGATTATAGGAACAATGCAAATGACTCCTTATAATGATTATTTTATTTTGACTTATCTGAGCTTGACATTAATCGTCACCATAATACTGATATCGTATGAAAATTCTGAAGTTTGACTCCGATGACATATTCCACATGCATATTAGTTTGGACTGACATGAGGATAAGTTATTTAATGTTGTTATTTATTATTCATGTATTAGTTATTATTAATGATTTGTATGATTTCATTATTGATAAACTATTTATTTTAACAGCAAAAGAACGGCAACACATTATTCATTTTTAACTTTGTTTGGTCTTACTTGCCATGTTTTATTGTCATGTGACATGTTACATGTATGCACTTTGACGTATTAACATCAACCTGTACCTAGGCGTCGGTACAAATATGATTTATTCACAAGAAATTCAATAATCTGTATCTACATTTAAAAAACGAACACCCGCTTTGAAGTGTTCCACTATTTTTATTTATTTTGAAACTTGACCATGCTCAGCTCCATTGCATCATGGGATAGAGAAGTGTCCATCTAATGCACACTAACATATCCAGTGGAAGCAGTAGACTATCCGGGTATTTCTCACCTACTGCTTTATGCATACTGAGGTTTCTGACATACTACTCATGACTTTTCGCCTATATAGTATGAAAGTAGGCGATTTCGGACAGACTGTTACACTTTTTTGTACAGAGTGTGAATCCAAACACATTATACACACATTATTTCAGACAGAGTTAGACACTTTCATGCTTGGCATCATTATGTGCTTCTTTATTAAATGTATACAGGTTTGGAACAACTTGAGGTTGAATGAATGATGACAGATTTTTTCTAAACTATCCCTTTAAAATGATGTGTACTACTAACAATGGCATAATTAATGCAAAACATCAATAATAAGAAAATATGAATTATTTGCATTTTTTATTCATAGCTGATACAAAAGGCCCTATCGTAGCCTACACCCGGCGCAGTGCAGTGCATTTTGCTATTTTCAGCCAGACGCAGTTCTCATTTCCCATCCTGCACTGCATTTTTTAAATAGCAAATGCATTTGCGCCCTTTTGTGCACCCATGTGCGCATTGTTGGCGCTTTGCTATTCTGAGGAACTGAAAATAGAGAGAATGGGAGATGAGACTCTGATTGGTTTGCTGCACATTTGACCAAAACTCGCCCATGATCAAATAAGAGAGTCGGGGCAACCCGTCTAGACCATGCGCCGGGCGTGCAGACCGTTTTAACGTTGTTAAACAAGCAAAAGCGAATTTGGACACGCCCTGAGTGCACCTGCGCCGTGTGCTTTAGACCACGTGCTTAGATCGTTAAAATAGGGTCCAAAATTGTGATTAGTTTGGGGGGCAGTTTTCCCCCATGCCCCCAAATTCTGCCTAGGATTGTACTGTACACACAGACTCCTGTTTTTAATGATGGAACGGAGACTATAGTAAAAATACCATGTGAATGAAGTGTGACAGTTGTTTTCTTGCTATAGAGTCTCATTTTAGCTAATAAGACTCCACCTGTTTTGTTTGTAAATTGTATTTCCTCCATTGATGTACTGCCCACTCTCGTGCATTACTAAGCAGACAGTGATAAGAATCGCTCAGTTGTTCAGTAGTTGTTAGGCTTGAACTAGTTTGATATTATCCATCATGTTTGCAAAGGACATCTGTATTTTCTTGATCTTTATCTTGGGTAAGATTCATTTTTGAAAATGTTTAAAATGATTATACGAATGAATTAATACAATGATCGTCACATAAATGTTTATTTTATTATAAATGTATTATTTATAATGGTTAAAGTAATTTTATTACTTTTATGAGGGCGAGTTGATTTGTTGGTTCATCGGTATGTGTATGTGTATGTAGTACACCATTTAGTAAAACACTTTACTCTTGTTTATATCTTTTTCGATTCTCTTATTAGTCTGTTGGCGTGAATTGTGAGTTCTTTGCATATTACCATAGTATTTCCACAGTGTACCCATTGTGCATCATTGCGTATTTTCCAAGTTCACATGAACACAGTACGTTCACTAATTTGACTACCCCAGGTACACTACAGACTACTGTTCAGACAATCCAGTAAACTAATTTGAATTTGATTAAGTTGTGCAATAACCATCCGATACATAGTGTACAAAAAATATATTGCACAGCAGATGGTATTGTAAGTCTCTGTATACATGCACTATAAAATTGTATTAGTCAACATTAGAGTTATTAAGCATGAGCTAACAATGAGCAGTATAGTTTTTAATCTTTTATTAACCTTTTGTAATGTTGGTTAATGCCAATACAGTTGTTCATGTCACTTCATTGTGCATTTACTAATGTTCACATACTGTATATAATGTTTTGAAAAAATGTATTCGTATACATGCTGAAATGAGCTTGAACTCAGATTCATAAATGCTTTAGTAGGATTCTTTATTGTAAGTTAATGTTAGCTAATGCATTATTCCCATATATTTTGCAAAGTCTCACTTACAGACAGATTTACAAAGCTAATACAATGAACAATAAAGATTAGCTGCGATACTTTTTTGCTTCAATAGTTTTTTTTAACTGCGGCAGTTTTGTCCAACATGGGCTGCAAGCTGAACAGACTTTATACTGATAATTATAAACCTGACTAGGCAAGATTAATAATGTTTTTTCTCTGTAAACAGCTGTTCTTGAAAAGGTTGGGTCTCAAAACAACACAGTTAACTCCACCACACCAACACCACTCCAGAACACAACAGTCAGCAGTACAACACTCCAGAACACAACAGTCAGCAGTACAACACTCCAGAACACAACAGTCAGCAGTACAACGCTCAACGGCACAACTAATCTGGGGTGCCAAAAAGGGGAACCCATACATGGATTTTGTCTCTGTTTTTATGATTGGAGTGGACCCATCTGCGACATTCGTAAAACCATTAAATTTATATTTAAATGTTGATATTATCTCTTTCCTCAAGCGATATTTTTGTAAACATATTTGGTCACATTTTACACTGCAAATATATGTAAAGATGTATTTAATATATTTGTCTGTAGAATGTGTATAGACTATAGATGTTTTATGCATTGACAACTTATGTTGTACATGTACTTACATGTAAAATGTATCTAAATAACATTTTAAAGGTCCAGTGTATGAAATTTCGCGGCATCTAGCCAATCTGCATCTGCAAATTGCAACCAACAGCTCTCTACCGCTCCCTTTCGAAGCACTACAGCTGACACAGGACAAAGATGTCGTCACGTTTTTGCTTCTTTGCTGAGGTAGATAACACTGAACAAACTTCTAAACGCAACACTTCATGAGCTGAACTCAAAGATCTAAGACTTTTTCTATGTACTTGTACACAAAAGGCCTATTTCTCTCAAATATTGTTCACAAATCTGTCTTAATCTGTGTTAGTGAGCACTTCCCCTTTGCCGAGATAATCCATCCACCTCACAGGTGTGCATAACAAGATGCTGATTAGACGGCATGGTTATTGCACAGGTGTGCCTTAGGCTGGCCACAAAAAATGGCCACACTAAAATGTGCAGTTTTACTGTATTGGGGGGGCTCCGTTGGGGTCCGAAAACCAGTTAGTATCTGGTGTGACCACCATTTGCCTCATGCAGTGCAACACATCTCCTTCGAATAGAGTTGATCAGGTTGTTCATTGTGGCCTGTGGAATGTTGGTCCACTCCTCTTTAATGGCTGTGTGAAGTTGCTGGATATTGGCAGGAACTGGAACACGTAGTCGTAGACGCCAATAAAGAACATCCCAAACATGATCAATGGGTGACTTGTCCGGTGAGTATGCTGGCCATGCAAGAACTGGGATGTTTTCAGCTTCCAGGATTGTGTACAAATTCTTGCAAACATGGGGCCCTGCATTATCATGCTGCAACATGAGGTGATGGTCGTGGATGAATGGCACAACAATGGGCCTCAGTCAGGATATCACAGTATCTCTGTGCATTCAAAATGCCATCAATAAAATGCGCCTGTGTTCGTTGTCCATAACATACGCCTGCCCATACCATAACCCCACTGCCACCATGGGCCAATCGTTCCACCACATTGACATCAGCAAACCACTCACCCACACGACGCCATACACGTCTGCCATCTGCCCTGTACAGTGAAAACCGGGATTCATCTGTGAAGAGAACACCTCTCCAAAGTTCTAGACACCATCGAATGTTTGCCCACTCAAGTCGGTTACGATGACGAACTGCAGTCAGGTCGAGACCCCGATGAGGACGACGAGCTTTCAGATGAGGTTCCCTGAGAAGGTTTCTGATAGTTTGTGCAGAAAATTCTTTGGTTATTCAAACCGATTGTTGCAGCAGCCTTCCGGGTGGCTGGTCTCAGACGATCTTGGAGGTGAAGATGCTGGATGTGGAGGTCATGGGCTGGTGTGGTTACACGTGGTCTGCGGTTGTGAGGCCGGTTGGATGTACTGCCAAATACTCTGAAACGCCTTTGGAGACGGCTTATGGTAGAGAAATGCACATTCAATTCACGGGCAACAGCTCTGGTGGACATTCCTGCAGTCAGCATGCCAATTGCACGCTCCCTCAAAACTTGTGACTTCTGTGGCATTGTGCTGTGTGATAAAACTGCAGATTTTAGAGTGGCCTTTTTTTGTGGCCAGCCTTAGGCACACCTGTGCAATAATCATGCTGTTTGATCAGAATCTTGATATGCCACCTGTTAGGTGGATGTATTATCTCAGCAAGGAGAGAAGTGCTCACTAACACAGATTAAGACAGATTTGTGAACAATATTTGAGAGAAATAGGCCTTTTGTTTACATAGAGAAAGTCTTAGATGTTTGATTTTAGCTCAGGAAAAATGGGGGCAAAAACAAAAATGTTGCGTTTATAATTTTGTCCAGTGTATTTAAAAAACAAGCTCTGTAGACGAGTTGGTCCGTTTAGGGCTACTGTAGAAACAACATGATGAATTCCATACAAGGGTAATATAGATAGAAATAGCTCATTCTAAGATAATAAAAAAACATAACGCATCGTTATGGAAGGTCTTTATACACCTCTGAAGACATAGTTATGTATATTATATTGCATTTCTGTTAATGGATCCTAAAGAAATTACACATTGATCTTTAAATATTGAAGAATTTACAATTATGTTGAACCATCCATAAGCTCTTTTAAATTTAATGCAAAATTCACAAGATTATCAACAGTCGTATGTTTTTACAGCAAATTTCTGCATTGAACAAAGACCCACAGAAACAAACAAATTTACCTTCCCCCAAACTGTCCTGGGCCAGTTTGCTTCCTCTAGAGAGCTATGTGCTGTGGATACACCAAATGGTACTCATCCTCGTAAAATGCTGTTTTCATGATATACACACAAAGAATGAATGTTTTCTGAATGTCTTTACATTCCGAGTTGATTTTTTTCAGCTGGGATTTCACAGGCATCAGCCCTCTGTAACATAACTACTCGCACGTTTGATAATCCAAATATTCTAAAGTGTAATTTGACCTTGGACACATTTTTGAAAAGGTAAGCAATCAATGTCTCTTGATTGCAATATTCAATGTGATAAAACTCAGAAAAAATAAAGTAAAGACTGTTTGCTTACATTTTATTTCCAATTAAGATTTCTGGGGCATCTTTGACAGACAAAATGAATTTGGCTTCCAGCACCCAGATCCTCACATCCAAACCAGAAAATCTAACTCCTCAAGACATCACAAACGCAGTGAAGATAGCCAACATTCTGCTCTCTGCTGGTAACCCCTTAGAATCAACGGTAATGTAACATCTGTCATAAACAATATTATAAATCAGAAATTCACTCAAATATGAAAATTCTTTCATAATTTACTCCCGACTTTATATTTATATTAAAATGCCATCATGTTCATTTTCTTCACACTTTATGGTATATGGGGCTCAAAAATAGTGATGCTTCAAGAAGCACATCCATCACTAAGTAATCCAAGTCCTGTGGGCTAAATGTGTTCAGAAGCAAAACTATATTTTAATATCTCTAACGGAATAGCTAATTTTGTGATATTCAAATATTTACCGACATGTGCACTGTAAAACCTAATAGTGAAATTCACTAAATGTAAATAAGTTCATTTAACTAAATAAGAAAAGTTCACTTAATAATATAAGAGTTTTTAGAATTGACATCTATGTTAACTCCATTGATTTAAGCTCCAGCAATTCATTTTATCAAGTAGGGTGCTGGACTTCAATAAGACAGCATGTCAATAACTTCATATCACACTAGTTGTCACAAGCGCTGTATATGAAGATAGCACGATGGCACATTACAATCATTTGTTTTTGTTAAACTGAAAAGAAGAATTCATGTACACGTAGGATAACATGAGCATAAGTAAATTACACATAATAATCTTTTGGGACAAAAAACTGGCTATGGGACATGAAATTGCATTGGCATTAAATAATTAAAGTTATTTATACAACAATTAAGAAATATAACAAGCTATTGCTTTATAAAAAATGTATTTCAAAAAAGAATTGAGAGTTGAGGTATCATTTTAATTTATTTTGTTGGTTTCCCTGTCCATTTATTACAGTATGTGGGACTGTGCTGGGTTGTTTTAACCCATTGTCAACAAAACATACACAAAACCAACCTTTGGGTTATAAACATATGTTGGGTTGATGTTACCCATTCATAGGTTGAAACAACCCAGCATTTTAAATGCACGTTTTACTTGTTCCTATCTTTAATCTGCTTTTTCTATGTGGATGGTATTTTGTGTTTGTTGTCATGGAGGTAGTTTGCATAATGGTATTTTGATCTCACCATGCAGTGTAACCTTTTCCACCTTTGCCAAGGTTCAGATGAAACAGATAGATAAACTTGGTAATTTGACTATCCCGACAACAATACACAACTTTTTGGCCCCACCAAAGACATGACGGATGGTACAATGAGAGTGGGTTTACTCCGGATATTCCGGTTTCCTCCCACAGACCAAAACATGTAGGTTAGGTTAATTGAGGAATCTAAATTGTCCCCTCAACTAGTGTGGATCAACTTGACTAACATTTGTATGGATGGTTCTTGCCATTAATATAGCCATAGATGCTGGAATGGCGTAAGAAATGAATAAATAAATATCGCCCTCTGAGCGCCAGAAATACAGGTTGTAACCTTTAAAGCTCTTTGTTTTGTTGTGCAGGATATTGCTGTGTCTACAGTAGCTGTGGTCAGTCAGCTCATGAACACCAGTCGTGTGCGGTTCTCTAACGTCGACCATGATGCTATTTCTGAGTATTAAAAAATGTCACACACACTCCATCGCTAGGGCTGGGAATCATGAACAGTATCAATTACAGTGTTAAAATATTACACCAAAAAAATATGCTAGTGGAAGTGATTTTTATGTATTTGCTCAACACCTGATTTTTGTTTACCGTATCATTCCCAATGTAAAACGAGCCGGATTATAAAACGAACCCCGTTCAAGATTTAGCTTTTAGAAAAGCGTTTTAAAGACTAAAAATCTTGTCTTATATACATATAAAATGCATTTACCTGTATTTTATAGTATTGATACTTATATGGATAAACAACAGACGTTTTTCTTGTAGTTAGGAAGAGTATAGTTTTGAAAAAAACAAAAGATTTGTTGCTAAACTAAACAATAATGGCCCGCATTGACTTGCATTGTGAAAACAAAACCACTGAGACATTTCTCAAGATATGGTTCACAAAATAAAGAAAATAATTTTAATATTTAAATTTTGGGGAGAACTATCCGGTTCAGGAGCTAAATTTTTTATGATTCCCATCTCTATGTACTCCTACAAATCTCACAACGTATAAACACTGTGCCAGCATTATGCTTGCGTGTACCGTATATCTGAATGTGTATTGTGTTTGTGCAGACTAACAAAGACTCTGCAGAACGTTTCAGTGCTTGTGAACTTGAATACATTGCTGGTGCAGCCAAATTTGGCAGTGCAGTCTTTTTAAGGGGACAAGTGCCATTCAACAAGTGCGGTTAACCTTGTTTAAGGGCAAGTACACAACAATTTAAAACCATCTTTGGCTGCTACTTTTAATATATGACCTGTAATCTAAATATATAGCCAGTACTAAAAACAAATAGGCAAATAGGCAAATTTTATTGTGAAAATGTAAAAAAATTGTAAAGTAAAAATGTATTCCTTACCCCCTACATTGTAAACAAATATTGTGCTTGCAAAGTTGGCATTATTGGTTGTCATTTTAGCTTATTGTAAAAAATCTCCTGATTATTTTTCTCATCTACAGAACGGAGTGATACTTTTTTCCTGACAGAATTAACTGAGCACGAAGTGCCTGAAGGTAATGTGACAGTCATATGAATAGGGCATTTAAAAAGGTAGCCAACAACTGTAGCTATTTAACAAAACAAAAAGAAGATTTTATATAAAATAAATTATTGGGTGGCAGCGGAGCCAGATGGTCTTTTTGTATGGAGTTTGCATACCTCGTGTAAACACTTCTCTCTCTCTCTTTCTCTCTGTCTCTCTCTCTGTCTCTCTCTCTCTCTCTCTCTCTCTCTCTCTCTCTCTCTCTCTCTCTCTCTAGATTCTGTGCCTGAGGATTTGCCTATTCCAAAAGATCAGGTTGACCTACAGATGACTATCACATTCAAAAACGGTAGATCACATTTTAATGTTGCATTTTTAATAAAGATAAATCATGTTGAATAATATTAAAAGGCAGAATTAGGTAATGTTGTAAAGCAGGCACTCTCTCTCTCTCTCTCTCTCTCTCTCTCTCTCTCTCTCTCTCTCTAGGTTTGATAAAATTGTCGGGTTTGTTCTCTATGGTAGTGATCAGTTTTTTCAGTCACAAAGCTTTAAATCTTCCCTGAATACTAAGAGAAAAGTGCTCTCTGCATTCCTGTCAGTATATCAAGACATGGAGCTTCAGTTTGCAGTTACACCATCGGTGAGCATTTATTATACTGTAGATAATATTTTCCAACCTTATTAGTTTTGGGAGTGAGTTTCTTTTTCAGCCCCCCAGAAGAGATCTCTTCAATATCTATAGTATCTATAGAATAGTATTTTTCTTAGACATTAATAAGATTTAACGGAGAGCAAATGGAAAACTTTCGCTTAAGTCCTGTGTGATATTTCTTTGAGAAAAAGAGCTGGAATCTCACAAATGTCTTTGCAACAATGTCCTGAGCTTAAATATGAAAGCCCAATTGTTGAAAATCCAATATGACACATTTCTCATCAATATCCAATTCCGATATTTTACCTCTACATTTTGTACCTTCAGATTTGTATTATGTTCATTTTTTATTTCAACACTTGGGAGAACAATGATCTTCTATGCTGAATTCATGACAATGAGCAATAATGCTTAGGCGATTTGTCATACATAAATGACTACTTGGGGCAGTCCTTCAATTTTGTTTTTTTAACACATTTCCCTGGCTAACAATATTTTATGCCATCCACTCATTAAAGGAATGTGAATGTATGGACAAAGGTGACCTATTTACATTTATCTAACTGTCTTTCAGAAGGATTCCACGGTGTCCCTCCACCACTTTGCATGTGTTTTGGAGTTACTCCAAAGAGACTGGAGTACAGACGGCTGCTCGAAAACAAGAGCTTTTCGGGCCATGTACAGTGCAAATGTAAACCTAATGGGGTTGAAAAGAATTTAAACTTTGCCATCCTCATGGTAAGCTTTACATTTAAAACAAAGTCATCTTTATTTTTTTTTTTATATATGAAGCTTTCACTTGCAAATCCCATTTTTTATTTTCATGTTTTTTATTGTGCATTCCAAATTAATATCAATTAAACTGCAGCTGTGTTTTTAGTAAGTAATAATAACTACAAAAACGCAGCTAACTAACGCTATAAAACACCATAAAATATGATAACTGTAACACTTCTGGTATCGGGGATGAACGATGCCACACAAACAGCAGGTAGAGTGTCAAAATGAAAGGTGTTTAATGAATCCAAAGAATAACAGAAATATCCAAATGGGTAAAATTAAAATAATCCACACAACAAGATAACAGAGTCCAACAGAAACAGCCACGGAAACATGCAACAACGGGTCAATGGGGAAATAGGAGTCCAAGGAATACGAAAATACATATATCATAAAAACAAACGTTACGCTACTTTAATACTGGACCGAGAACAAGACAAAACTGAAGGCTTAAATAGTGTCCATGGGATTGAATACAGGTGGAGTGTAATAAAATATGGTGCGGGGGGTAATCAGTCAGGGTAGCGAGTGCATGATGGGAAATGTAGTCCTGGGGTAAAAGTATGATGAAACTGAACATAGAGTGCTGGGGGAGGTGCAGATGAAAAGGAGGCGTGGCAGACAACGATGGGGACATTACAATAACACAATAAAAGAGAGTAAGGGAAGTTGATCCGAGGCAGTGGGTAATTGAACCATAAGCGGATAAACTGAGAATCTAATGAAATTAAATTTTACCATTAAAAGTATTATCCGTCGAAAGGGTCTATACAGTGCTTTTCATGCCAAACAGGTTAGCTTAGTTGTAAATATCAAGTATGAGTAAAATCTTTTGTAAAACATGCTTTTAATCGGAGAATATTTAAGGTATATGGTGTGCATTGTCCAGAAACTCAGTATAAACATAAAACTAACAGCTAGGCCTATAATGTTACACTGAAATTATACAAGTTTCAAATTGAATCACCAACATGCATCATAAATATATTTAGACCTGGATAAATAACTTATGATATACTAAATTTGACCCAAAATAGCTTTTAAATTAAATTGATGCTTTCCAACTTTCCCATGTGCTTCACTTTTCACTTTCTGGCAGAAATAACGAGTGCACTATTAAAAATGATTTGAAAAATAAATGATAATACCTGGTTGTCTTAAAATTTGAACTTAGTTTAACTTAAAAATATTACTTAACTTAATGAATTTGATGCAAACTCGTTATGTTAACTAATATTTTTGATTTGAATTAACTCAAAATATTAAAGCAACCAGGTAATTTATTTCTTTAAGTTGAAACAAGAAAAAAAACAAGAATAACAAGAAACAACACAAAATGGTCAAATGGCAACAAAACGTGTTTGGTAGCTGATATAATAAATGATTTATACCGTATATTATTTATGTAGTGCCGTGATTTACTGGTATAAAGCCTTAAATAAAATAAAATGTTTTATAACGTGTCCTTTTTCAGACTTTCAATACAAACTATCAATATTCAGAAGCATTAAATTGGATCAGCATTATCGGCTGTTCTGTGTCTATAGTGGGTCTGGCTGTCACAGTGGTTTATCAAATTGCGACCAGGTAAGTTTTACACAGCTGACAATCAGCGCTGTTATACTTCTCAGTCCCTGTCACTAAGACAAACTGAGGCTTTTTTTCCCCAGTTGACCTGCAGTTTATATATTCATATGTTTTCCGGCACAGGAAGTCACGAGGGTGCAGCCCTACCCTGCTTTCGGTGAACATCTGCTTGAGCATGACGATTTTCTACCTTCTCTTCATGTTTGGCATAAACAATCCTGTCCAACATGCAAAAGTAGCAAATGTTTTTGAAGAAAATAAAGTTCCTGAGTCAGATCACGAGCGGTACTCAGACGCGGGTCCCTGCACCATATTTACAGCCTTGATTCATTACTTTTTGTTGGCCACGTTCACTTGGAATTTTCTGTATGGGATTCATGTGTTCCTCCTCTTCAAAGCAACTATTTCTGGACCGCCTCCGTGGTTTCTGAAGGTGTCCGTAGCATTTGGCTGGGGTAGGAGACATTAAAAGTTAATATAACCTGAATTTATTTGAAAAAACATATATTTGAGATATTGAACAGCCAAAAAATGCAAGAGTATTTTAATTGTAAGGAACAATGTAAAGGGATGGTGTTATAACAGAAAACAAAAATGTGTCATCATTTATTCACCCTCATGTTCTTCAAAGCCTGTGTGACTCTTTTTTTTCCGGTGGAACACAAAAGAAGATATTTTGAGGAAGTCTCAGTGGTTTCGTGTCCGTACAATGGAAGTCAATGGCGGCCAATGTTTTGGTTACCAATTATCTTCTTTTATGTTCTGCAGAAGAAAGAAAGTCATACAGGTTTGAAGTGACATGAGGGCGAGTAAAGAATACAACTATTTGCGTTCAGAAGAAAACTGCCTAAACGTTCATGTACTGTATATTATAACTGTCCGTATAAATGTTCTCGTCTCAGGGTTTCCAGCTATCATTGTTGGTATCTCATTGGCTTCCACTTACAGAATGGATGAGCCTTTAGGTTATCGACAAGAAGAGTTGTAAGTACTAAATATAGGGTTTTTGACACTACTATGGTAACATAATAATGTTTTTTTATTGTACGTTCTCATTACTTTCTGTTGATAGAAGTTCACTTGTACTAACCCTTCTTTTCTAAAGTTGCTGGCTGGCTTCTTCGGACAACAAACAGCAGTTTGATATGAGAAAGCCAATGTTCTGGGCATTTCTGCTTCCTCTGGTAATCATGCTTATCTCCAACACCGCAATGTTGCTGCATTTCTCTCACAACACCTGTAAAACCAACCCTAATTTAAGGTATCTAAACCAATTCTCTTCAGATTCATCCATTCATATTTGAGCAATCTTGTTGGTGTCACCCATAAAGGCTTAAGTTGCTCTTGTCGTCTAGATTACGACAAGCTCCTCTGAGGAAGAAGCTTTTGAATAGCTTTTCTCTGGCTGTGATGCTTGGTCTGACCTGGGTCACCGGCTACATTTTGCTCATCACCCGTGAAAAAACTCTCCTCCTCATCCTGAACATAGTTTTCTGTGTCTGCAACACAACGCAGGTGTGAGAAGTGTTTCCCAACCGTTTGCTTTACGTGTTGCACCCCTACAGGCCCATCAGCAAGCCTGTTATTAAAAATAGAGTCGTGTTGCTGAATTCAACTCGTATCGCTAAATTTATGGATTGTAAACATGCAGTGCTTCTATATTCATGGCACATTTTCTTTCCATTCTCAAAGGGCATCCAGATATTCGTATTATTCACACTGAGATCTATCTTGAAGTCAAATCCAGCTCTTCTGGAGGCACTAAACTTTGGCCTTCACAGGAGAAACTTCTTTCTATGGAAGGTTAAGTTACCGGAGAGCAGAGAAATCTACACACCCACAAATCCTGACCCTGTCAGACCACCCCATGTCATCAAAGGTAAATAAACAGTTATTTTAGACTTCACATGTCCTGGACATACATTATTATATATTTATGGTAATGTATCACATATATTGAATTGATATATATAATAGATATTCTGCTGTTTTGTGAGAGTTACAAACAAATCAAATGTGTTTTTGTTTTGCATTAGAGAGCTCGAGATCATTGGATGTTGAAACTGCTGATCACATCAGCATTGAGGAACAATGTAATGAATAACCCAGGTCTATTAAATTAACTGTGTATCTAAAACAAAAAATGGTTATTTAAAGTTGCATCCATGGTAAACTGATTTTTGTGTGTTCTGAGTAAGGGATAATGTACAGGTAGCCGGTTATTGCAGAAATGAGCCCACGACAGTGTGATCGTGGAGGGTCTTGTATCACGAAGGAGCTTATTTCGAGATAACAGCCGGCTGCTTGTACATTGTCGTATTATTATTACACGGCTACATGAAATTATTCGAGGAACAGCGGTTTACTTTCGGTTTTAAGGTAAGAAACGATATTCAAATGTCACGAACATGGAATTTGATTTCATCATTTGTAAATATAATTTCATATATGTTATTAAAATACATATTTATATTTAATTAGTCAAGAAACCAGTCAAAATGATTTGCTGCATCCGGGTTTAAAATGTGTTGTTGTGCTGGGAACCTCGAACCTGCAAATGTCGCGACTGGCCAATCAGAATCAAGCATTCCAACGAGCCGTGTAATAAATGGTACTGAATACCTTGGTGATAAAACTGCAATCTTAAATATTTATGTAAAATACACTTTATCCTGCAATAATAATATTTTTTGATAGTAATATTTTTTCTGTTCATTTATGGTGTGCCTTGATAATAGCTCTTGTTAAAATATAAATAAACAAATCATCTGCAATAAAAATTCAGACTGAGTTTGCTAATTCATAACAACCCCTTACACTACAAACAAACATAAACACAATGGAAAAGACAAAGGATAAAGTACTCAAGTTACACTGTGGTTGTGTGTCAGGTGTGTTGACTGTAATGCTCATGCCATTACTTTCCCGTTTAAATGTTTGTGATAAACTAAGAACGTGTTCCCTTATGGGTGGAGAATATTGTATATTGTATATCTTAAAAAAATAAATTTAAATTTAACATCCCTCTTGGATTATTTTATGTTGTCACAAAACTGATAACTGTCAGCTAAAATGTGAGATTAGTGGTCTGGGACACTGCAGGCGGGGCCTCCACACCTCCAACGCCTCTTCACGCTAGTCCACCAATCAAAACGGGCAGTAATGGACAGGCTTTCTGCACATTGGATAGAGATAACCGTCAATCACATTTGGTGAAACCAATCAACGGTGTCCTTCAGGGGCTGCAAGCAAACGGACACGTGAAGAAGTGTAGCTCGCGATGCAGGGAAATTATGTAGCGATAATTTTACTGTAAAAGTGAATCTGGGTTTTGTTCTGTCGATTAGCGTCATTTCGGGATTGATCATTTACAGGTTTATTCTGAGTTTAAAAGAGCGCGATCGACTGTCACTGTGAATGCGCGCGCAATAACTTCGCTTTGGGAGTTTTATTTGTATGTGTAAGACCCCTCACAAAGAAAGAAGTTCGTATTGAAAGAGGAAGCACAGATGTAACGAGATTTAAATGTTCACGATGCATTTCACGATACCTTTTTTTTACAAAACGAGCTGAGACAAATTAAAAACTAACAACTGCACATTTCTTTGTATAATTAAAATAGATGTCATGTCAAAATACAAGAAACTGCATAAATAAAAACGAGTAATACAAAAGTTTCTTTAATAAAAACAAACTTAGACTTTGTGCTCCTCTTGGATTTTTTACATTTAAGAGATGTCAGCATGTCCACGTTTAAATTTGCAGTAAACACAGTGGCCCCTGCTGTTCAAAACATGTATCGCATGTATTCCGTTTGTCTAACAACTCGGACTTCATGTTTCTTTAGTGTTCTTCAGTTTACAGCTTTGAGTTTTATAGTTTGTCCACTTCCACTAGATTTGTGTAGGCTATATAGTGCACTACGGTTCTGGAATAACGTGACCATATTTATAGCTACACCAGCAACAGGTGAGGAAAGTCCTGTCTAGACCATGCTAGAAAAAATACAGTTAAAATATATCTCAATGCCATTACAAAGCAAAAATAAAAGTATACTTTAAACCTTTGAAATGAACATAAAGATGATATATGACATTAACATAAAGACATGACAAAAATGGCTAAATAAACTTCTCAAAACTCTTAAGTGCATTATTGTTTTGAGGGATGAACCATGTATAATAAAGTAAAAGTAATAATAAATATAAAAAGTAAAGGATTTCATAGGAGTGCACTACAGTCTTCAATTACAAACAGTCACTAACATGGACAGAAAAAGGCCCAGATGAACTAAACAAGAGGATTATGATTAATATAGAAGTCTGGTTGCATTTTTGTAATGTTGTTTTCTCACAGTGTGATGCTGAGCTCCATACACAACCATACAGCTGGTAAAAACTGATTGGAAAAAGACTTTCTCCAGGGGGAAACTTCTCAAAGTGGATGAGGTGCAGGTTTGCAGGAGATTTGGAGTTTAAAAAGAGATGATTGGAGTCTTCAGTGCTTACTTTGTTCCTCCTGAGGTGGGTGAAAAGCCCCTTCCAGTAACTGTCACCAGAACTGTTAGTATCCTGTACTAAAAACATCACCTCAATCGATGCTCAAGGTCAACAAGTTAACACTAAACATGTTGGTCTGGATCACATGAACTCAGTTTAAACACTGCTTATGTGGACTGAATGACTGCAAGTCATCTTTTACAGTATACAGGTGTTTCAGTTGTCATGTCATGTAGGAACTTACTATATTAAAAGGTAAACTCTTAAAATAAGCTGTTGGACTTAACATTTGATGTGAATGATCTATGCTTACCGTGTTTGCATTGTTTGTGGATTTGAATTTTGTATTAAATTGTTTGTTACTGAAAGTAAAATGTTCATGTAAATGTGTAGCAAATGTTTTTTGCACATTTTGTCAACATTTTAACCAATACGTATTTAGATGCATCACAATCTGATAATAGAAGTGTTGTTAACATGTTCATCTTTGAGTACTATTGCAGTTGAAAAAGCACAAGATCTGTATACATAATATGCTGTGATTATATACTATATTAAGACTTCTTTATTGTTATGTGTAGTGTCAGATATAATTTAATAGTTTTTTATCATTATTGCAAGTTCTATGCAAGTGGAATCCAAAGTTTGATCTTAAGTTAACAATATAGCCATAATAATAACAACTAGGAAATGAGATTGTATTTATTATGTTTTGGGGTTGTAAAATCATTTATTACGAGAATTATAGCCGGCAACAATATCCGGGAAAGAATGTGAAGGGGGCTTTGAAATGGGTGATTTATACGATTATTACGTTAAATAATACTTAAAAATAAACTTGATCAAAAGGTTGATGACCCTGAATAATTATTTGTATTCCCCTTAAAGCATGTAGACTGTATTTTCCCCACCAAATTAAGTTATACATTACGGCAATGAAAATAAATTTGGCCTATACACGATATTTCTCGAAAGAATAACAGGACAACTTATTAAGTGTATTTTTTAAACTTTTATTTGACTTTTTACACACATTTGATTGCCTTCTGATATCCTGTGAAGTATTTACGTGGATGGCAGTTGTCCGCAGGCGGAAGTGAAGAAGCGCGATCTGTAAGTGCAGTTCACTTTAAGACTTTAACAAATAAAAAAAAAAAAAACATGTTATTTTTTCCAGTGATAAAAGCGTTTTGTCTTGCGAATGTTTTACATAATAATATAATTTATTTTAATGTGTTTTATTTTTTCCAGTTACTGGTTTGTTGTTATGTAATGCTGGTGGTTGCTATGCTGTGACGTTATTAACAACAGAATTCGCGCGCTAGTCAAACATGCACTCACTCGTATCTGATCAAACGGTTGGTAAGTCATGCTTCACATACCTCTTCAATTTTATGTTATTTTGTTTAATTTAACGTATATATTTTGATCAACTACACTTATTTTGAAGAAAAAACACCTCGGTAAAGATCATAATATTTAAGTACACTTTTATCGTCCCGTTATCTCGATGATCGATCGATGTTTTCCTTTTTGTTGTCTCTCACAGGTTGCGAGTACAGCGAGACGTCACATTACTTGTATCACTTTCTCAAAGCGATTTATTATCGACATTATGGCACAGATGGCTTGTCTTTTACCACTTCAAGACTTCGACCGTGTCATCTTTGAGGTGGGATGGTCAGCTCCGTTTGGCGTCGTCGTTACAAAACATGTTATTAGAAGCATGTTCATTGCAATATGTGTTATGTAAAAGTATGTATAATATACACTTTGGCTAAGAAATGAAGTAAGTTAACACCATTGTAAGGATTGATGAAGAAATAGTATAACTGTACTTTAGAAACCTTCTAAAGATGTCGTAGGTATTAGACAAATGGTTTTACAAGGTACTTTTATGAAATTATTGTTGACATTCATTTTATATTTCTTGCTTTCCTTCAGGCTGGCGAACAGGAAATACTGAGACAAGAGCTTGCAGAGGTCAGGGTGAAAGCTAGAAGATGCTCCATTGGAAACATCAACTTCATCGTGGAGCTCTACAAACAGAAGATGTTGAAGGAGACCATCATACATGAGTGTCTCACCAAATCCTTAAAACAACACGACGATGAGACACTCGAGTGCCTCTGCAAGCTGCTCACCACCGTGGGCAAAGAACTCGACGTCGGGGAAGGAAAGGTAAGGTTTATGTGTTTGGTTGTGTGTCAGCAAAACAACATAATGATGTATTTATTGATGCTTGCGGATGTTTTTGACTCTTGTGATTTTCACCTTCAGATTCAATTGGACGAGTACATTCACCAGATGGAAACTTTGATGAAGGAGCACAAAACATCTACACGCATCTGTTCCATGATGCACGATGTCATGGACCTCAGACTTGTGAGTTGTGGGAGATTTTCATTTTGCCAATATTAAAAAATATGTTTTAATCACATTATTAACATACAGTATTATTCTTTTTTTTAGAATCAATGGGTACCACGAGGGGCAAATTTGGGTCCCAAGACCATCACCCGGATCCACGAGGAGGCTCAGATGGAAGAGGAGATGGAACTGCAGAAAGTCAGCCGTCCGCTGTTCAAGGAGCTGAAGGATGAAGATGAAAGCCCCATCTCATTAAGACCACATGCTCCATGGTTCTTCTCCCCGGCACCAATGAAGATGGCAAAACAACCAGAGCTGCCCCGGATCTCTTCTCCAGCCCTATCTGAGGATTCTGGTTTTGGGGAAGAGACCCCAGAGCTTCCCTTGTCCCAGATCCCAACCTCAGCCTCATCCCAATCCGAAGAGTCTGTGGAGAACCTTCAGTACCCGGAGGTCAAAAATGTAGAGGTGTGTTTATCCACATTGATTTGAATCACATTTCAATCGTCATTTGGTTAGCTCTATTTATTTGTTCTAGCAGATGAAATATGTCTTTGCTCCTATAATAGAATAGTACTAAAAATGAATCATTTCCTAGAAAACTGAAAGAAAATAAATATCAGTGAAATTGTATATTCCAATATCTTGAACATCATTCATTAATATGTTTGTGTGTTTCATGTAGGAACTTCTGCAGAGCTTCAGGAGCATCCTCAACAAATTGACCCCTGAGAAGTTCGACCAGCTGATGGGGAAGGTGAATGAGCTGCGCATCGACACGATGGAGCGTATCAGGCGTGTCGCAGAGCTGGTGCATGAGAAAGCCATCTCTGAGCCCAGCTTATCTGTCACGTACAGCAGTATGTGCAGACATATGGCAAACGTGAGTCATTTTTTAAATACTATTGCTGAAAAAGCCTTTGACTTGTTCAGGTCCCGCTGAAAATTTCAGATCCAAGTTTTAGTTATTTTGATGTTTTGTGTGTTTGTAGTTGAGAGTCCCCTCAAAACCATCCAAATCTAAGTCGTCCTTCAAGTCAATTCTGCTCCGATTCTGCTGGGAGCAGCTTGACAAAGACCAAGAAAAAGAAGACGGCTTTGCCATCAAACAGAAGGAGATGGAGGCTGCGCCGGTAAGTGTTTCAGTACTCAAAAACAGTTTTCTTCAAATATAATATTTAGAAACCTTCTAAAGATGTCGTAGGTATTAGACAAATGGTACTTTTATGAAATTATTGTTGAAATGAATTTAATATTTCTTGCTTTCCTTCAGGCTGGTGAACAGGAAATACTGAGACAAGAGCTTGCAGAGGTCAGGGTGAAAGCTAGAAGATGCTCCATTGGAAACGTCAACTTCATCGTGGAGCTCTACAAACAGAAGATGTTGAAGGAGACCATCATACACGAGTGTCTCACCAAATCCTTAAAACAACACGACGATGAGACACTCGAGTGCCTCTGCAAGCTGCTCACCACCGTGGGCAAAGAACTCGACGTCGGGGAAGGAAAGGTAAGGTTTATGTGTTTGGTTGTGTGTCAGCAAAACAACATAATGATGTATTTATTGATGCTTGCGGATGTTTTTGACTCTTGTGATTTTCACCTTCAGATTCAATTGGACGAGTACATTCACCAGATGGAAACTTTGATGAAGGAGCACAAAACATCTACACGCATCTGTTCCATGATGCACAAAATGTCATGGACCTCAGACTTGTGAGTTGTGGAAGATTTATATTTTGCCAATATTAAAAAAATATGTTTTAATCACAGTAATATTTTTTCAGAATCAATGGGTACCACGAAGTGCAAATCTGGGTCCCAAGACCATCACCCAGATCCCCGAGGAGGCTCAGATGGAAGAGGAGATGGAACAGCAGAAAGTCAGCCGTCCGCTGTTCAAGGAGCTGAAGGATGAAGATGAAAGCCCCATCTCATTAAGACCACATGCTCCATGGTTCTTCTCCCCGGCACCAATGAAGAAGGCAAAACAACCAGAGCTGCCACGGATCTCTTCTCCAGCCCTATCTGAGGATTCTGGTTTTGGGGAAGAGACCCCAGAGCTTCCCCTGTCCCAGATCCCAACCTCAGATCATTTTATTGATCTGAACCTCAGATCATCCCAATCTGAACAGTCTGTGGAGAACCTTCGGGACTCGGCGAACAGAAATCCAGAGGTGTGTTTATTCACATTGACGTGAATCACATACACATTTCATTCTGCATTTGTTAATCTTTATTTATTTGTACTTGCAGATGAAATATGTCTTTGCTCCTGTAATGGAAACGTTTCTAAATCTATTATTTCCTGGAAAAGTGACTGAAAATATTTAGCATTGGAATTGTATATTCCAATATCTCGAATATGGTTCACTAAGATGTTTGTGTATGATTATGCAGGAACTTCTCCAGAATGTCAGTGCTATCCTTGACAAGCTGAGCCCTGAAACATTCAACCATCTGATGACGGAGTTGACAGAACTTCACATCGACACAGAGGAACAACTCAGCTGCATCATAGAGATGGTGTATAAAAAAGCCGTCTCTGAACCCAGCTCATCCGGCTCATACGCCAGCATGTGCAGACGTTTAGCCACGGTCAGTCATTTGTTTATGAGGATATATAAACAATTTTCAAGGATTAACCTACACACTTTTGGTTTACATGATCAGTGTGTCAGTGGATTGCTAAACATTTTCTAAAACTGCTTCTGATATTTTATGCCGCTTTAGACTGTTTTTCTGTAGTAAAAAATGATATCTTTTTTGTGTTTATAGTTGAGAGTTCCTATGAAGAATAAGCACTATATAGATGTGGGCTTCAAATCTCTGCTGCTCCAGTTCTGTTGGAAGCAGATTGAAAAGGACCAGGACGTAAGTGCTTTAATGTTTATTTTCTTAAAAAGACTTATCAATTAGAAGTATTTTTAAGTAAACTGCATAAAATAATTGTTCAAAAACATTGTAAGTTATATATCTCCCTCTGTATCTTTCAGACCGGGAAACAACAACAAAGATGCTCACTTAACACCATCAAGTTCTTCATTGAGCTTTTCAAACAGAAGCTACTGACAGAGGCCATTATGCGAGTGTGTTGTCAAATTACTAAAACAACACAACGGCAAGACACTCGAGTGCCTCTGTCACCTCCTCACCAGCGTGGGTAAAGAGATGGATGTTGGGGAAGCAAAGGTAAGCGACAGATCACTTCAGGGTTTATGTATTTGTTTGTCAGCAGAATAACATCACAGTATATTGAAGAGTGTGTTGTGTTAATGATGCCAGTGGATATGAATCAAACCTCGTGTTTTTCACTTTTAGTCTAAAATGGACGCACACTTCACCCAACTGAAGAATCTGGTGAAGGAGCAAAAAAGCGCATCTAAGAGAATCCGTAATATGATAAAGGACGTCCTGGTCCTGAGAATGGTGAGTTGTGTGAGATTTTAGATGTGTGTGGATGTTGAGAATGAGTTTTTATCACAGTATTATACCTTTGTTCTCTTTTTCTCTCAGAATGATTGGGTGCCTCAGGAAACCAAACAGCAGAAAGTTTGTCAACTGCTGGTCACTGAAGATCGGCCCATCATATTAAGACCTCAAAGATTGGCCCACTCAAACAGAGTGCACTCATCTGCCCCTTCGTCCTCTGCCCCACCCGAGGATCCTTTAGTCCCTCAGATGGGCAGCTCAAACCGAGAGCTCCTGCCCCACCTCACAGTAGACCCCGCTGAGGAACCTAAACCTAAAACCCCCCAAAAATATGATTTTAATGTCTTTTTATTACTATCTGTTTAAAGAAAAGGATCCTTACCCTTAAAAAAACTAAACCATCATATCCTATCCTTATCTGAAAAAAAAATACTTGAAATCATATGAGGTATTAATAATAATGTGTTAAATGAAATTTGAGCATCAAAAAAATTATCTTAAGTAAAACGTTTTTTCCGTTATCCATGTTGTGCATTATAAAAAAGAACCGCGTTAGTTTCACCATAAAATCACAGTTAAACTTGTGCAATAAAAAGTTAACCTAACCTTACCCTCTGTAATCTTTACTTGAATTAAAAAAAAAATGACTTGAAATAATATGAGATATTCATAATAATGTGTTAAATAAAATCTGAGCATCAAAAAAAATTTCTTTAGGAAATAAAAGTTTTTTCTGTTGTCCATGTTGTGCATTATAAAAAAGAACCGCTTAAAGAATAAAAAATGATGAATAATACAACATGTTTGTTTTTGTGTGTTCATTTACAAACAATTTTTGAATTATAGTAAAAGTGATAGATTCTTAGATTTGAATAACTAATAATTGTATTTGAATAAGAGGCCGATTACACGACACCCTTTTTATGCGTTTTATGCGTTTTGGTGGACTGAAAAAACACATTTTTGAAAACGGGTATCAAAGTCCAACTTTTGGAAAACGCCGCCGTTTTCGTTTCCATGTAAACTGCAAAACGGAAATCGCAACCCACTGGCCCGGCGGGTAAACTACAGCGTTTTTTTCCGCCTGGATCCATGTAAATGAATGCAGACCGTTTTGATAATGCTGTCATTTGTACTTGAAACTTTTCAAATACAAGAAAAATGTTTCCGTTTTTCATCGTGTAAACGTGGCCTAAACGTATGTTTAGAAGATATTGTTGCACAACTGGGTCTTTGTTCTTTATCCTCAATAAACAGACTACAGAGATCATACCAGCTCGAGAAAATATGATCATATAACCCCATTTTTGTCACCTCTATGCTGGTTACATGTTTCGTTATGGATTCATATGAAGCATTGCTACTTAAAAAGCCTTTAACGCGTGCGTATTTAAGCAGTTTTCTACAATCCATCACAATCTTTACGATGGCAAAACAAAAATGTTTGGTGGTAGATGAGATTTTTTTTTATTTGTCTCCTAAACTATGGAAAAAATTGTCACATGATGTTATTTTGTACTTCAATTATATTAGATAAAATTCAAATGTTTTTTCTTCAGAAATGTTATGAACAGCAGCTAAGCTCACTTTTCTCCATTTGCTTTCTGTTTCAACCTCAGGTTGACAATCCGGAGGTATTCTGAGATTATGCCAGCTCTAGTTTGGATCTAAATGAATCCTTAAAGAAGACTACAGACGACCCAACACCTGTGATGACTTCAGATGACGTCAGCTTTGAATCGACATATAAAACTGCCAGTTTTTACACATTGTATTTTTTCGTATTTATTGCTTTAATGTGTTCACTGGATCTTTCACAGTAACAGCAGGAAAAAATATTCAAAACTAGTTAAATCAAAGCATGTGTTCTGCAGAAAACAGTCCTTATCATTGTTTTACAGAAAGATCAGCAGCATGAGAATGTGGAGGCATGCACAGATGTATCTCTGGTGAATAAGCAGGTGACTAGCCACAGACGTAAACAAAGTCATTGAATGTGAATTTGCATGTGATAGTTTTTCCTTGTCTTTGCTGGTATTCCCAGGATGAACCAGAAGATAATATAGTGACGAAGAGCAATGGAGACGTCAACAGAGAATCAGGAAGAGCAGGTAAGTAATCCACAGGTAAGCAGTGTACTAGTGCTTCCGGCAGCTGTGGTTGTCATGGAGGAGACCAGACTGTGTATTTGGAGAAACCTGTTACTTTTAGAAAAATTCCATCAAACCATCGGCCATTAAGCTGTGTTCAATTCATCTAAACATGCCATTAATCTCAGTAAATTACGGTGAGATCATTGCGCAGCATATTGAAAAGACATGTTGTTTGCACCTGGAGTGTGGCAGATATTCAATCAGCATGTCTTGAAACTGTAGTCTTGTGATATATCGCATTAAGTATTTATTAATAGACTCTTTTAAGTACTCTGATGTACTGCTCTCTCTTGCTCCTGTGTATACAGTAGTTGAATATGATCAGAGCTGTCCATGGTCCTGATATAAACACTCAAACCGCTTTCCTTTAACTCCATGTAAACTTATTGAAATACAGTAAGGTGTGTTACACTAAACAGCATAACACAGATTATTTCTGTCTTTTTACATGGAGTCAAAGAAAAGGCATTCGAAGAAAACGTTTTTTTAATCATTTGATTATTTTACTTTACGGAGTAAGTAAATCAATTGTGTTGTTGTGTAAATCATAAATGGCTGCATTTTGTTTAAACATTTAAATAATATATAAACTTTCCTGCGGTAATATACGTGAAGTATACCTGAAACCTCTTTCTGTGGTTGTAAGGGTTCTGTGTTCAGTTCAGTGCTGTGTCTTTTATTTTGAAGTTGAGTTTTGTAGTCCTTGTCCATGGTCTTTGTAGTTCTTTATGTTGGACCGCCCTGATTGTGTCCAGATGTTTCCCTGATAAGTCTGTGTATATATACCAGTGTTTGCGCCAGTGCCTCAGGTTTAGCTTTGTGTCAATCTGCTGTTAGGTGAGTCTTATGTTTATCAGGTCATCACTCATTTATATTTGTTACAGAGAAGTGCTCCATTAATGTAGACAATTAAAAAAATAAAGCTTAAAAAAACTAATCAAGACTTTGTAAAACGCCATAATAGAACCCCTATAATGTTCACATTTTTGCTATAAATAAAAGTTAGAAAAAACACTAGCATACAGTCAATATATACAGTATGTGTTGTGCTCAACGACTGAAGTGATTGGCTCATTTTGGTGCATTATGATTCATTTGTGTTTTTGACTACTGTTGTGTGCATTTTTGAACCAGGGGAGCTCATTTGGCATGTGCTCACATTATTTATGTTTTTATATTGTTATTATTGAATGTGAGGTTAAATGGAAGGTTTGTTCAATTGCTGTTAAGTCTGAACCCAAACTAAGTCAAAAGTTGTTTATATCCAGGGGGAGCCATTACAAGACAAAATATCTATGATCATTTTAGATGGACGTAGACCTACACTGGTCAATTGTCACCATTAAAACCTGTTGGACAATGATTTTTATTTTTGCTATTTGATATTTTTCGTTTTACAGATATTTTACCTTTCAAGGGTCTGTTTCTTTTTAAACAACGACACGGATATTATAAGATTTTTTGAGGGTGTGGTTGCTATTTTTATGAACTATTTCCATGTTCTTGTTTTGCCTTATTGGAAGCTAGTTGGATGTATTATTGTTGGAATATTTTTTACAGTAATTTTTATTGACTAATGCAAATGTTCTTACCGAAAAGTCATGGTTATTCGAGTCCCGATGTTTAGGACCAGGTGCCAGACCACTTGTCCAGTACTGCTGTCCTACAGTTTAGCAGTTAAATGAGACTGTTCTGTATAACTCATAATTCACTATTTATAGTTTATCGTCCTCACAGACTGAGGCGTTTTCTCTTCCGCTGTAGACAATGACCTCAATAACGGTCATCTTAGCAGTTTTGACCTGTTCAGTCACGTGTGTGTGGATTTGTGATCCCAAATCCAGTTCATTTCATCCTTTTTGACCCCCATTGTCCAGAATAGTGTTTATAGACCCCAAGCACAGCTTCTACCCAATAATATTCCAGAGCTTAGCATAAATAGATGAAGGTTGTTTTGTTGTAAAATAAACAACTATTTAGCTTTTTAGCTGTTTTAGCTCCCTTGTTTAGTCTTATTTTAGATCATCTTGAGACCCCCGAGTGGGCCACGTCCACTTGGTTGAGAAACACTGCCCTAGTCCTAATGTTATATTGTCATCGATTTGCATCAATGTTGCTAAGTTGTAATGACCTCTCCTGCAGCAAGAGGGCGCACACATTCCTTTACACCCGACAGCAAAATAAATCTTCATTTTGACTGAGAAGGAACTTCATAAACTATTTGTTTGCCATAAATGTGCTGTTTGGACAAACAGGTAAACACAGAGACAAGTTGATTGAAAAAGTTATGAATTACATTTACAAAGAACAGACTTTCTTCCTCTTGAGTTTCAAAGCAATTCTTTTCTTTCTCTCCAGGTTGTTATAGCCTAAATTTTTAAGGGTGTTTTTTAAGATCCCACTGGCTAAGAACCCCAATTATGTGAAATGGTTGTTTAATGGTAAATACTGCCTGAGATATCTGGATGCGAGTACAAAGCTTTGGGTTCTCCATCCTGGCCTGATGATTTGCATGGAACATACTTTTTGGGTACGTACCGGCCAAAAGGTTTCCGAGAACGGCTGACAACACAAATTTGCCTGTTTTATTCACACCTTAACTGCTAAGGTAATTCGATTTTCGTCTCTTTTTCAGCCCGCTCCTGAACCGGAATGTCTCGGAATCAGCACCGTGTTCTGGGAATTCCTGGCTATCACGTGTCTCTGTGATGTCGATCCATGAGGGTAAGTGACCAGTTAGTGTCACACTTAACAGTCAAATGCACAAGCATACAAAAACACAGGCGGCCTGTGATGGTGCTGAGGGATTTGTGTTGACGCACATTTGAGCTACTTAGGGCTGAGATTTCCTGTCTGTACCGTGGCTCTGTTGATGGTCTTTCGAGTTATTCCAATCTGAATCAACCAGTTTTTTCTTAGAAAAAATGACTCTTAATGTTTTGCGCATGAATATTGCAATTGATTTTTATGACAGATGGGAATGCGTATGTTAGTAGTGTTCATTTTCACTGCGACAAGCGTGAACCAAAAGGTTGTCGTTGTTAACATTAGTAAATGCATTAGATAACATAAGCTAAAAATGAGCAATATTGTTTTCCAGCATTTATCAATCATTGTTAATGTAAGTTAATGCCAGTACAGTTGTTTATGTTAGTCTATTGTCCATTAACTAATGTTAATAATTACAACATTTGATTTTAATAATGTATTTGTAAATACTGAAATTAACATGAACTAACACTGAACAACACTTCTACAGCTTTTATTTATATTAGTTCATGTTATCTAATGCATTAACTCAGTGGTTCTAAAACTGAGGCCCCAAGATGGATCCTGGGGGGCCACAGATTCTGTGGCATTTTATAACATATATTTTATGTAATCAAACATGACACAAATAAGACCACCAACCAAAACATCTGATGTCCCAGCATTGTATAACTGAATATGTTTTTGTATAACTGAAATTGTTCGGTTACCAACATTCTTTAAAATGTCTTTTGTGTTCTGCAGGTTTTAAATGACAAGAGGGTGATGAAATGATGACAGAAGTTCCATTTTGGGTGAACTATCCTTTAAAAAGTTTCTCTAGTGTTTGTTCATAGGTAAAGTAAAAAAAAATGCAGTTTATAGCCAGAGAGGTACATCACCAATATCAGTTATAACATGTTTCTGTTGTTTAGGTGGTTAAAATCGAAGTGAATGTGTCAAGCTAAACAATGTTTGAGAATTGAGGGTCAGAGCTGAGTCATTCAGTCCTCTTTGCCAAATATTCCCATGTTTGTTTTGGTTGCTCAGTAGGGGGCCGAGGTCTGGGCTCAGAACTAGGTCTTCTCCCAAGATTTAGTGTTTGAAGGAATATACAGATCTATATGTCTGTGTGCATGTGTCTGACTACGTTTCAACATGTTGTTCCAATATTTTGGGGCTGTTAAAGAACTAAATGTTGAGCTTTGTAGGTCACGAGAAGCCTGGGAATATATGGAAAGGCAATCTTTGTTGTTTTCTTTCCATGTTCTCTCAGCCCATGTTCTCTCTCTCATCCTATTTCCATGTTATAGAATAAACAATACATGTACACTACACGTGTAATGACCCATAATGCCCTGCACTTTTCCCAATCCAACAACTTTATGTTCATGACATTCTAGCAAAAGGTGTTTGATATCAGCTTCCAAACATGAAAGCGTTGGAAAAGTTGTGTGTGATAAGATGTCATTGGGAAAAGCTTCGACGTGATGCGATTAGAATGCCTTTCTCTGCTCGCAATTACAGACCCAGCATCTTGGCTAATATTAGAACGAGTGGAAATAGAAAAGCAAAATAAGAAAACCGAT